>VDFB02115624.1:0-42767 GCA_007258455.2 Sequoia sempervirens | reverse complement strand
TGATGAGAGTCAAGTGGGAGGGATAAAGCAACCTTGACTCCTCTCAGGACTTTAGAATCAATGGGATTTTGAATATTCCTTCCAAGGACCTCAACAACAATTATAAACAAATAGGGGGAGAGAGGGTCTCCTTGTCTAAGACCTCAACCACATGAGAAAAAACCTTGGGGGACTCCATTCACAAGAACTGAGCACATAGGGGTGGTAACACAAGTAGTAAGCAACTTGAAGAATCTACCATCAAACCCAAATTTCTTAAGAATAACAAAGAGAAACAACCAAGAGACTCTGTCATACACCATTGATATGTCAATTTTCAAGGCCATCCTTGATTTTTTACTTAGGTCCATTGAGTGAAGGATTTCATGGGTGGTAATAACAACATCTAAGATTTTTCTTCCTTGGAAAAATCCTTTTTGGTTTGGGGCTATAATTTTACTCAACACAAATTTTAGTCTGAACATAATTATCTTTGAGAAGATTTTATACACTGTGTTGTAGAGACTGATGGGTCTAAAGTCCTTTATGGATGAGGCATCTTCCTCCTTAGGGATAAGGGATATGAAAGTAGTATTCATTTGATTAAGAATCCTTCTAGATCTAAACAAATCTCTAGCTACATTTAACAATTCAGCATTTACAATATCCTAGTAAATCTTAAAAAAGGTCAGAGGAAACCCATCTAGCCTCAAGGCTTTATAAGCCCCAAAGGAAAAGACAACATATTTAACCTCCTAGAGATAAAAATTATTGGTCGTGACCTTTAGATCATGCTCAATAATAACTTTAGGAATAACTTAAAAGATATCATCAAATACCTGATTAGCATACCCTAGAACATTTTGGAAGGAGGTGTAGAAGTTCACAGCTTCCTCAACAATTTGTCTTTCAATAGTCACCATTGTACCATCTTCTTTCTTAAGCATTCTTATTAGGTTCCTAATTCAGTGTTTCATAGTGGATTGATGGAAGAATTTGGTATTTTACTCTCCTTCAAAAATCCACTGAACCCAAGATTTTTGCTTCTAGAAAATCTCCTCCTATTTTTTGACCTTAAACCATTAAGATCTCATATTACACTCATGATTGAAAATCTCTTCATCCACTAGACCAGCCTCCATTTTATCCTACACTTCCTTTAAGTTGTCCCCCAAGAATTTTTTAGTTTCAAAGATGTTACCAAAAGGTCATTCATTCCATCCTTTAACTCTTTGCTTGATTCTTCTCAACTTCTCCACCAAGAAAAACATGGGGGTACCAACCATAGATTCAACCCATCAATTATTAATAAGGGTAGCAAAGTCAGGATGAAGAGTCCACATTAATTCAAATCTGAAGGGGAAAGGAATTTTATTATGATCATCATTTCTCTTGAGAAAGATGGCATTATAGTCTGAACTAGATCTTGGGATGGCAGAGGGAGAGGTGTTGAGAAATATTCTAATTTGAAGAGACAAGAAACCTATCCAACTTTACTTGAATGAGTTGATTACCAAGCCTTCTATTGGACCATGTGAACTTGGAACCCAACAAAGGAACATCAAATAGCCCAACAAAATTAAAAAAATCCAACCAAATCCATCATACCTTCAGAGTATTCATTCATCCCTCCCAACTTCTCTGAGGGTAAAAGTGGAGAGTTGAAGTCAATAGCAAGCATCCAATAGTCATCCAATCTACTCTTTATAACATCATTCAAAAAATTACATAACTGCAATCTATCCCTACTGAAATGGGGAGCATAAATATTGATTAAATTCCATTTCTATGAAGAAGACAGATCTTCCAAAGACACCATTAGACTGTTCTTTCTAGAAAATCCCAAAGACACTTTAAATTTCAAAGTATTTCATAGAGTGGCTATTCCCCTCAAGGCCCCCTCAACCTCACTCAAAAAGTAATTAGCACTATGCTATATTTTCAAAACAACCTTGTCAAAGGTCTCCTTCATTTTAGTTTCTTGAAGGAGCAGGACATCCACTTTGTCATCAAATATACACGTATTGACCAAAAATTATTTATAAGGGCTATTAAGGCCCCTTATATTCCAAGAGAGAATCTTCTTTATCAAAAATAAACTATAACATAAACACCAAGAGGTAGTTATGAAAACAACCCTCATCACTTCTTTTTAGAATTCAGACCCATGATCAAGTCCAAAGTTTTTTGTCTACCTAAAGCCACATCATGCACTATATATTTATTTTTTTATTCCTTTTGAGAAGGTCTTCCAACCTCATTTCCTCCTCCTACATCCAGTTTCTTTTTCTTTTTTGGCTTTCTTGAGGCTTGTAACCATTCTTCCTCTTCTTCTCTATCACTGGGATGAGGGGGCAAACCTAAGATAGCCAATGAGTCATTCAGATTTCCACCCTCCTTCAAGGAAAAAAAGGAAATATCCCATAAGGACTGAGAAGGAGCAGAAGAAATAATAGCAGGAATTCCCCTTCCTCCATCCCTTCCACAACATTAGTACCAAGATCAACCTTATCTTGAGCCAATTCGTTGGCCACCCTATGAATCATTTCCAACTCCTCATTTGATTTTTCTTTAAGAGTCTCATTGAGGGGTTCTTTAGAATCAACCTTAGAATCCTTAATCATAGGCTCCATTAGGGATTTATTGTCTCCATTGAACCCATCTTAAGGCCTCTTATTACATGAGTCAATAAGGTTGCCAAATTTCTTGCATGACTGGCAAAAATGTCTTGCATTTTTGTACTCAAGAGGTTGGGACCAATTACCAAACCTTGACTTAAGGAGCACTGAGGTCGACAAAACTATGTTAACAATAACATGAACACAAATTTGAGCATAAACTAAATGAGACTTTTCTTGGGTTATCTTGTCAACCACAAGGAGGCTTCCAAAAGAGTTGGAAATCCCTTTTAGGATTCCCAACTCCCTAAATTCAAGGGGTAGCCCAAGAAGGTGTACCTGAGTCGTAGCACCCAAGTCCACAGAAGGGTCAAATCCTGGTTTCCATTTACACAAAGAGAGGAAATTCTTGAAACGAACATCAAAAGCCCAAGGGCCTCCGGTTAAAACCTTTAACATGTCTTCATATACAACAAAGGAAAAGAGGAAGATACCTTTGGACATTGCATTGATAGAGACACTTCCTTTTAAGTTCCAAATAGAAGAAGTATAGAGCCTTACCTATTCAATATTTGGGCAATATGCCAAAAAAATTCCAACTAATGATAGGTTGAGGTTGTCCATTGCCTTCATCATCAACTCTTTGAGGACATCAACTTCCCTACCAGTAACTAAGCAAGAAACATATTCTGTGTCCAGTCTTCCCATAGATGGTGAGTTGACACCCACCATTTTATCCACCAAAGAGGCCAGTTCTTCTTCAGAGAAGAAAGAGTCCAAACCAAAGGACCATGACAGAGGCATCTTGCCAAAAGTACCAATTTCCATTCCTGTAGGAGAAGGGACAAAGGTACAAGAGGGGGAACCAACAAGGGAAACAACATCATTGGAAGTTGTAAAGGTGGACATAGCACTGGACAAAGGGACAACGTTCCTGGAATGGGGAGCCTTATTAGGCCCCTCGCCCGACCAGCCCATTGGGAAGTCAAGTCAGAGCAGAAACAAAGGAATTCAAAAAACGCAAAGGCGAGAAAGTTAAAGAGAAAAAGCAGAGCCACTAACTATATTTTCTTGTTTTGGAAATATTATGTTAGTATTTTCTTAATAGATTTGATTTTTATATTACAAAACACTTTGATTGAAATAGGTGGTTATTGTAGACACCTGAAAATTGACCATACCTTGACCACACTTGATTTTATCCTATCCAAGCCATTAATTAAATAAATATTTACTATTTAATTAATTTAACCTTCACCTTTATTCCCCACTGATTTAATAAATATTTATTATTAATTTAATTAATGCATCGTTCAACTTTATCCCCCACTTTAATTAAATAATTATTTATTATTAATTTAATTAATGTATCCTTCACCTTTATCTCCCACTTTAATTAAATAAATATTTATTATTAATTTAATTAATGTATCCTTCACCTTTATCTCCCACTTTAATTAAATAAATATTTACTATTTATTTATTTATTTATTTAATCCCCATCACCTTTTACTCCAATATTTAATTTCATTGTATCCCTCAATATTTGTCTATTTAATCCTAACCATTAGATTCATTCACATGGATCGCAATCTAAACTTGCCATCATGTAACAAGTGCCTCAAGCTCATATGACTAAAACTTTTTTCTAGATTCATTGAATCTAGACACTTACCAAAAATTCAAACCAAATTTTCATCTCATCCATCCATTTCATACATCTTAAAATCTCAACCATTCACATAAGGATATTTCCCTAATATATTCCTAGACTTAGCCCTTATCCCTTATGTGACACTTGTCACATGACTATAACTTTTGATCCAAGCCCTAATTCTCATTCAATCTTAGCCATGCATTAACCAATCCATCTTGGCCTTGATTTCTATCATGGAAATTCTATAAATGAGAGGTATCTCACCGCATTTGGATATCTTCTCTTATCCTATTGGTATGTTGTTGCATTTTCTATTAAATCTTCCATCTTCCTATTCTTATGTTATCCATTTGATATATCATCATGTCAATCTTATCTTCATTATAATGGTATAAGAAACCACATTCCTCCATCAACACATCAAATATAAAATCAAGTGGAGCTAGGCTATACTCTACTTCATCTCTATCTAAGGAGAAAGAAGGGTTTTAGGTGAAGGTATTGTGTGTGCATTGCATTATCTTTCATTTTATTTACCTTCAATATTTTATTGTCTTTATTTCGGCATGCTTGGTGGGACTCCCATCCCTATTTAATTCTTTATTTTAAAGTTTTTCTAACCCCATCTTGCTAGTTTTTAGTTATTTAATGCAAAAAAAAAATTGGAGCTAACTTTTGCAAGTTGAAGGCAAAACCTTATTTTTTAAATATTTCATCATATCTTTAAAAAAACTATGAATATTTCTAAAAAAAATTTACTGAAGGTTTCGGATGATCTGAGGATGCTCCAATTAAAAAATAGGTTTATATCTTTAATAGTATGTGAGTTATTATTGTTTTATAGTTTTCCATAAATCTAGTTTTTAGATAAAAAATTAATAATTTTTTAAAAAATTACATTTCTAGAAAGCTCTTAAAAATTAAATAGGGTTTAGTTCTTTATATTTTTATTTTTGAGGTCAAAAAAATTATGAAATGATTAGAATTATGCCAACTAGTTTTTTCTCATAAATCTACTTTTTAGGGCACAAATTGAGGAATTCTTCAAAAATTCTTATGTTTTTGGAATTTTTTCAAAATTTTAGCAAGTTTTTGTTTTTTGCATTTTTATTTTGGGGCCCAAAATATTGCAAAGTAATTGAATCTAATTTGACTATGTGAAAAATAAAAAAATTGAAATTTCAATATTGTGATAAGCATACATTTTTTTATATCTATTTTGCTGCATTATACCATTATTTTATAATCTTTGCAAGAGTTTATTTATTACTTCTAATACATTTTTTTACAACCATATTCATTACTCAAAGACCCTCTTTGTGAAACTATTAACACATTTATGTTACAACTACATTTCTCTAAGGTATTATCATTTGACTAGTCTTAATTGCACACTTCTTTTCTTAAGGTTAATAAAATTTGATTGTTGTGTAGTTTAGTGAGTTTTGTGTATTCTCTCCTCTTGCATCTTTGTGTGATCTTGAGGATCAAAAATATCACTTACTCTTTTCTTTTCATTGTTATCCCCAGGAACTCAATGTGTGTATGTGCTCCCCTTGCGCTTCATTTGATCTTGGGTGACCAAAAACACTTAGATCATTCCTTTTAGGAGGTTTTCCTAAGGATTTCATCACCCCAGGGGAAGAACTCAACTCTTGTGTTTTGATGGAGTATAAATATCGAGAGATGAATCAAAAGACACCTCTCTTGGAAGTGGAATCTTGTCACTTTGGGCTACGTCTCCAAGAACTATATACCTTGGTTAAGTGAAAGTGGAGAGTGGATTACCCTCTCCTCCCATTTATTTGGCATTATTCTCTTTCATATATGGATTTGGCCTCATGTACTCTTGAGGTATTTAGAGGACTCCCTAACAACCTTGTCCATCCTAGTTTAAGAAATTTTGGTTGTTGCTTAATGTGGTTCAAGGTATAGTATAATGCATGAAGTTAATCACCATGTATCTCCTTGAGTAGAGATAAAATCTCTTTGAAAAAGGTCTCAGGACCTCTAAATAAAGGAAAAAGGTGAGCCATTTTGCCACTAGATCTCTATCTATTGACTCTTGAAAGATAAGTGTCTTGCACTAATATTGAGGTATTAGCCTTTGGTTGGTGGGCCCACATTAAGTTAACACTCCCACTTGAATAATTCTAGGCTTGTGCAAGTTCTTGGTTTGTCTTCTTGTGTTAAACCAATGCATACCCATATTCCAAATAATTCTCAAGTCACTTTTTTTTTATCTACCTCCTAGTCAAGCAAGAAAAACCTTCATCCTAATCCAACCAATCTCCCAATATTTTCATCCAATTCCATTTACCCAATCCACCTCATCTAAATTTGTCTCCAAATCCATTCTTAATCCATATTTTAAGAACCTAATCATAATTAATTTTCCTAATCCAATCAAGGTCCTAATCCTTATCCTAATCATCCTCCATTCATTTATCTTCCATAATCCACTTAAAATTCCACTACTCTTAATCCAATTTCAACATTCATCTTTATCTTAATTATCCTCTATCCATTATCATCCTTAATCCACATCCTTCACTATCATCTATCATCTTAATCTAATCCCTTATCAAAATAATCATATTCCAACCAAATCCTAATCTAATCCATCAACCCCTGATCCACATTCAATCCCCAATATCCATCCATCTATCTCAATCAAGCATCCAATCCCCAATACTTAATTAAAAATCATATTTGACCATCAAAATTTGGTTGACTTAATCTCCTTTATATCCCATATCCTTTCATCATCATCAAAATCCTTCACCCAAGATTCCTATCCCTAATTCACTATCATCCATATCAAATCTATTTTCCCAATAAAAAATCAAGACCTTAAGTTGATCGCATCTTTAATCAAAACTTGCTTAATAATATTAGTCTATTTTAAATTATAGTTATCAAATCCCATCAATTCATACTTAAGAACTTTGTCTATCTTGAGTAGAAATCAAATCCAAACAACTGTTACTTAAGAATGTTAGTTTAGCTTAGGTATAGAGAATAATCCTCCATCAAGTGAAATCATTTTAAGGTCTTGAAATTTGATCCCCAAATCTAATCACATCCTCTATTTTCATCCTTAGGTCCTATTCTAATCTCCAATCTATTTCTAATTCATCATCCTAATCTCCATCCTCATCCATAATCATTCAATGTATGATTATGTTTTAGTGAATTCCAATGAATGAATGAGATGAATTAAGATGCAATATGATTTGATTGCTTTTTAAATGCTTAAATGATGAAAATAATATATAATGGATATGATTTTCAAGTTAATAGCTAACTTCATTCATGATGGACTAATTTGGATACAAAGAATCAATCCCTCCAATGAGGAGAGGGAGAGTATCACCTAGGAGAGGAAGTTGGTATGGAAACCACTAGTGTACCTACTTGAGTTAACGCACACACTCACACCCTAGGATATACAATCCTTGCCAAGCCAATATGGGCTATGTGTTGGTAAGAAAATTCTTGGTATAGCTTTTTGGGTTGATAGGAATGTTTAGGTGATTGTCTTTAATTATCTTTGATTGTTTCATTGACTTGAGTCATAGTGATTAAATCCTTTTATTGAATAGAAGATATAAGAAAGGAAATAGGACATTATCATGAATCATAATTTTCCCCCCAACTTAAGCTCTTGCTTGTCCTCAAGCAAGTTTAGGGTTGAAGGTTGTATTGCAATGTAGTTTCTCTATAGTCCACCATTTTGGTCACCCTTGTCCCCTGCTTCAAGTAAAATCCTTGTTGTTCTGATATCGTTACCCACCTATCTTCCTCTGCTATTTCTTGTTTCCTTCCTGTCCAATTTGGAACAGGAAACAGAAGGACGGGAGGATGAAAGGTGAGGGGAAGCCAAGCCATTCCATTTTTCATGGCAAATATTATATATTTATGTGATATTTTGACTACTGCCACATACTTGAAAATAGAATGGGGTACCTTCTTTTGAGTTCTGAGGTAAGCTCCCTCCATCTATCTTGGGAAAAGTGAAGTTCCTACTTAGTTGTTGTGAAGCATTTTTTTTCTTAATCATTTTTTTTAACTTTTATATGTTTTTGTCTTCGGAGGTGTCCACGCTCAAAGTAAAGTTGTTCAGAAAGGTGTGCAGCGTGCCGTATGGTAGTTGTACAACTTTCATTTACCGCCTTCCTATCAGGAGAGGGTCGGGACATGTGTTAGATCGATGGAAGTTTTCTCAAGGATGATTTTCACAAAGTCTAAGAATACCCACCCGCTTGACACGTCATCTCTTTGCTACGAGCAGTTTGAGATTTTATGAAGTGATATCTTTTGGAGTGTGTCAGAGCTTGCTAGGTTCCTTTTGGTTTTCAAGATGTAAAATTTGAGTCAATGCCATCGAGCCACATGATTGGTCAAGTAGAATTTTTCCAGGTTGTTTTCTAGGATCTGATCGTTTTCATATAACAAACTTTGCTAAATATCTAAAGGGCATTAATGTGGTAGTTGAGAATTGATGAGCAAATATTGTCATGACCTAATTTAAAATCTACGATTAGATCATGAGCTATCAAAGACTAACATCTTGCAGCAATTACTTCTAGAATGTGGTGGCAGTTTTCTCTTTTTCCAGCTATAAGTGGGAGGTGGCAACAAAAAAAAAGTTTTTCCCTAAAAAAAGTTCCAAGTTTTAGTTTCCTTTTCTAAGGAAAAGTTTCTTTAGTTTTTTAAAGTTATAGAACTATTTTCAAAAGTAGAATTTGTAAAACTTCTTTTCTTTGGCATGTTATATTGTTTATCTTCAAACTATTTTTGGATTGGCATCTGACCTCTATTTTAAAGTTCATTATATATTCAAGCACAAACCATTTGGGAGAAATCTTTGAGACTGTGCATGTTATGGCCTTTATCAAGTTCTTTCTTTAAGTTTTCATTATGAATGAAACATTGTGTCAAGCTAAATTCAATTAGTTTGAGTGGTTAATTTACTTTTTGTAGGCTTATATGGTAGGATAATAACCTATGAAAATTGGACTATGTCTATGAACTTCTCTATTTTTCTGAAGGGTTGTTTTGTTATATTATGTTGTAAGAAGAGAGAGGGTTTATGCAATTTCTAGATGTTTTTCTATTAACCTTGGAAATCTTTATGTTTGATCAAACCTTAATGAACACTGCCTGCATGGAGATTTGAAATACTGCACTGTGCTTGTAGTTAGCCCTTGTTGTTCGTTAACTTCCCAATAATGAAGGGTTGTGGCGTTCTGTGTCTAAAATATCATTCATAAGAAAGATTAGGTTTAAAATGTTGTGAAACCTTTGGCGCATTGCCATTTTATGTTTTATGTTTACATTTTCTTCTACCCTTTTCTCCAAAACTCAGAGAAGAGTCGAATTTCTATAAAAAATCCCAAAGGTATTCAGTGAGGCACAAATCAGTCCTCCCACTCGTTGAATTTTCCATAAGGTTGTCGAAGAGGCGCAAGCTTTGATGATCAACAGTTCTTTTTCTGGCATGCCTGATGGGACCTGAAGTTCTCTCAATGCCTAATTAGAAGTCAGAAATATTTCTTAAATCAAGCCAAGGAAAGAAGCTAGAAATTTCATGCCCAAAATCTAAACAAGAGCATCCTCAAGAGGCCATTCCCAATACTCCTAGTTACCCACCTCGGTACCTAGGAGAAGAAGACTTACAGGTTCTGTATCACCTATAAGGAGTGATAGAGAAAGGAGTGAGAGCCTAGATTTTAGAGCCTTATCTACTCCACCTAGAGGCCAAACTTTCCAAATCAGAATACCCGTATACTTGATTTATAGGAATCTATTTTCCATGGCTCATATAGCTACCCCTACTCCTAGAAATTTTGTAACCTGGGATAGTGGTAGTCCGCTACAAGCACCTATTACCCCAGACGTATGGCCTGTCGTACCCGCTAACGCCCTCAAGGCTAGTCCAAAATTTTCTTGAGAAGACTTCAAAACCCCCTCCAAACACCTTCAAGATATAGCAGAGGTATATAGGGTACATAACATAGTGGAGGAAAATATTGCTCTTAGGCTATTAGCCGCCTCTTAAAAAGGAAAGACTCAAGATTGGTATCAATATTTTCCCTCTGGTTCTATCCACTCCTAGAATCAACTCAAAGAGAGGTTGTTCAAATGCTTCTTAGAGAAGGTAGATCATTCTTCATTGCTACATCAACTAATCACCATCAAAAGAGCCCTACAAGAGGCCATGAGTGACTTCAACACAAGGTTTGATAAAACCTAGAAAAGAATCCCTATGACTACCTAACCTCCAGCTATGATGACATTTATGTTCTACCTAAAGGCTTTAAATTTATATATTGCAGTGATGATAACCTCCATGGGAGGGGATATCTTACCCAACGCATACAAGTTGGTTGTGTGCACAAAAAATAGTTTGATTGATGTTGGGAAGCTTCCACCATGACCTCTAATGCCTATGTTTGCAGAAATCTCTGGTAGTATTTAGGAAGAAGCTACTCCAATCACTTTTTGTACACAACTAATGACATCCACTATGCCACAATCCATGTATGTGTACCCCACCGTACAGCCTAGCACGTCAGGCTCTTCTTCTATAGCAGCGAACATCACCAACATGAAGAGTCTCATGCAGACTTTCACTAATGAGTTGGTTCTCATCAAATGATAGCAAGCAGCACCTTTGAATCAGACCACTCAAACCTATGGTGGAAGCAAGCCATCCTATTAATAGAACATGTACCAAGGACCCTCCAGAGGAGGAGGTCAACAAATGATGTCTACAAACCAAATATTTTTGGTCACCATGCCACTTCAGGTAGTGAAGGACAGCTAGAGTAAGAAGTTAATCCCAAGCTAGAACAATTTGGCAGAAGATGAGAATGTATGGTGCTTCCCATGCAGTGACAGTCATATGCCCTAAAATTTTCTAAGGGGAAATATGCAATAGAAGGTAGCAAAAAAAAGAAACAATAGTGTGTTCCTGAATGTGGATGAATATGAGTCTTCCAAAATGAAAAATGCCCACTTTAGAGCATAAATGCAAAGAATGTACTTGGAGTAAGAACTAGATATTGCACCCAATCAAGCGCTATTTTCATGGATAGAGGAAGAAGATGCATTATTCACAAATGAAGCTCCGACGACTAGTACTCCACAAGTACAGTTGGATTACAACACAAGATCCAAAAGAAGGCTAACAAGAGAATACATACAACAAGCTATGTCACGTCCTCAACCACGAAAACCATTGTTGCATGAAAAGCAAGCCCCATCAGTCATTGGACGACCTACTGAACAGTCATGAGTTCCATCAATGCCAAAGAAGGAGATGGATTAGGTTTTGAGCCCATTCATGGTAGATCATTTTCCTCCAAAGACAAGAGAGATACCACTATTTAAGCCCAAGGTCCAGCCAGTCAGAACACTCAATGTGGTGGAACAATTGAAGAAGGCACCTGCTAATGTATCTATGTGGGATGCAATATCTATTCCTAAATAAAATGCATTGCTTTAGGAAGCATTAAAGAGGGAAGAACAAATACTAAAGATGGATGCAATTCTGCCATATGATCAAAGTTAAGATAAAGAAACCACGTTAGAACCTCAAGCTCCAAAATTCGAAGCTTTTGTGAATGAAGCGGACAATGAAAAAGAGAAAGAGGTAAGAAATCCAAATCCCACACCTTTCTTTTTAACACTTATTGTGGGAGATGAGATTTTTCATAATAATATGATTAATTCAAGAGCTAGTAAAATGGTCATGCCAAAGAAAGTGGTTGATGCCTTGAAACTTAGGTATGAGCCCCTTGAGAAGGGAATCATGCAATTAGATGGGAAGAAGGTTCTAACTATTGGTCAGATAAAAGATATATCTTTAACCCTCTTCTCATGTCCAAGCCAAAAGGTCTCACAAGAAGTAGTGGTGATAGACATTCCCCTGGTCTTCAGAATGTTTCTTTCAAGAGATTTCACCGCGAAGCTTGGTGGGTATTTGGCACTTGATTGGTCCCACCTGATATTGAGAACCAATCATGGGGCATAGATGAAGATTATGTATGAACCTTTGCATCCTAAACACATAGCGGACAATACATTCCTATGCTTTGAAGCAACACATAGCTTTTTCTCGTAGCAAGAGAGATATTGTGTAGAGATGTTGGAAGATGAAGAAGACACAAGTGATTAGACTCTCGACGAAGAGGTGCTACTCAACCAATTTATTGACTCTAACCCATTTGGAAAATTTAATGCAAGGGGACTAGGAACTTATGTGATCTTTGATGATGATCAAGTCTTCCCAAAATTGATAAAGGATCGGGAGGAATATAATGATCCGGGGGACAATCGCCTATGGACCTTATACTTTGATGGCATCAAATGTAAAGTCAATTTTGGAGCAAGTATCCAACTAGTGTCCCCAATAGGATCTAAAACCCTAATGGATTTTCATTTCTAGTTCTCATGCTCGAACAATGATGCAAAATATGAGGCTTTGGTCCATGGTCTGACCCTTGCCGAGCAAATGGGTGTAAAGAAAATGCAAGCATTCAAAGATTCAGAATTAGTTGTGAGCTAGGTCTACAGGTAAGAAACTACAAAGAATACAAGAATGAAGTCATATAGACATCGGATATGGGATCTGATTGAGAGTTTGAAGCTTTCAATATACAAATTATTCCTTGATATCAAAACAATGTCATTGATTAGATGGCTTCTATCAGTTTGCAATTTGAACCAATTTCTAATTCAACAACAAAGTAGAATGTAGTACAGGTTATTTTCCAACTAGCAATCCTCGACAATGATCAAAATTGGAAAGTATTCAAGGATGACATTCAGATAGCTACCTTTATGCAGAAATCAGGAGGAGTTTTTGACTATTCACAGCCAGGGGTAGAATCTCTCGAAGAGCAGATTATCCAGTTAAAAGGTAATAAGCTTCCTCGAGGTTTAATCTCCCTTGAAAATCTCTTTGAATGTGAAGACGCAAGAAATGGCAAGCTGAGGTTCACTATAGACATGAGGGACTATGAAGAACTTGATGTCGAAAATGACAAAAAGTTAAAGATCAGAAGGGATGTTTCGCAAAAGGAAAAGGAAAGACTAAAGGATTTATGTTTCAGATATGATGGGATTATAGTCTAGACCTATGATGATCTCAGAGGGTATGAACTGGTAATAATTTAGCATACCATTGACTTGGCAGAAGGATCAAAGCCCATCCGACAAAAGCAAAGGCCAGTCAATCTGAAGGTCGAAGCATTGATAGTGTAGGAGCTCACCAAATTGATCAAGCCAAAGATCATATATCCAATTAAGCATTCCATATGGGTGTCAAATCTGGTATAGGTTCAAAAAAATAATGGTGATATTAGGCTTTGTGTCGATTTTTGAGATTTTTGAATAAAGCTTTGCTAAAAGACCACTACCCTTTGCCATCAATGGAGCAGATCCTATAGACTATGGCCGGATTGGAGATGTTTTCATTCCTTGATGGTTTATTAGGTTATAACTAGGTATATGTAAAGGAAGGTGACCAACATAAGACAACATTTACCACTAAGTGGGGAACATTTGCATACATAAAAATGTCATTCAAAATTTCAAATGTTGGTGCGACTTTTCAATGAGCAATGGATATTGCCTTCAAAGGATTAATTAATCTGATTATTCTCATATATTTGGATGAATTAACGGTCTTTTAAAAGTCAAAGGATGATCACTTTGATCATCTAGAAAAGGTTTTCCAAAAGTGTCAGTAGTTTAGGATTTCTTTGAATCCCAAAAAATGTGTTTTTGGAGAACCCCAAGGTAAGCTACTTGGTTTTGTAATGTCAAAAAAGGGAATAGAAATAGACCTTGAAAGGGTGAGATCCATAATGGAGTTACCCCTACTAGTAAATTAGAAAGGACTGCAGTCCTTCCTGGGGAAGATCAACTTTGTCAGCAGGTTTATTTCATATTTCACAGGCATTGCGAGACCTATCACATTGATGCTAAAAAATAACCTAATTTTCAAATGGACCCTTGAAGGCAAAGCAACTTTTGAGAAAATAAAGATAGCTATCTTTGTCACTTCGATATTGGCTAATCCGAACTTTTCCAAAAAAAAATTACTCTATGTATGCAGCGGTCAACATAGCATAGATTTGGTGCTCACTTAGAAGGACAAGGGAAATAATGGAGAGCTTCCTATTGCATTTCACTCAAGGACTCTTAAATATTATGAGGCCAGGTATAATTTTGTTGAAAAGTAATATTTTTCCATTGTGAAAATCCTAAAGAATTTCTAACATTTGATATCGCCAATAAAATCACTATTCTCGTCACACATCCCAGTGTGTGGGAGTATATCACTAAAGTTGAGATAACTGAAAAGAGGGAAAATTGGATCACCAAGATCCTAGAGTACAATATGTACATTAGACCAACCAAGCTAGTTCGAGGAAGAGGTCTATGTGAATACATTGCACAGGAATCAAGTTTCGTAGCTGAAAAGGAGACCAATCAAGTCTACTCAAACTAGTTCAAGTCCAACAAGTCCTGGGTGGTGGATCAAACACAGTATATGCAAAATGGGAACTACCAAACCAGCCTTCCATTCAAAAAAAGGTGATACTACCAACTGCAAGGCACTAGGTATGTATTAATTGAAGGTATATTATTCAAGAGAAATTATGATGGTGTCCTACTCTGATGCCTAGACAAGTCGTAGGCGAAAAGAGTTCTTAACAAATTCCATAGTAGTCTCGAGGGTGGACATTTCTCCGCCAAGACTACCACCTTGAAAATAATGCAAGCAGGATATTATTGGCCCTCTATATTTTTTGAAGCACACCATCTAGTGCAAAAGTGTACTCAATGTCAATTCTTTATTGGCAAAGGAAAGAATTATGTTTTCCTTTGAGCCTAATTGTAATTAAGGAACCCTTTGCTCAATGGGGTTTGGATTTCATCAGAATGATAAATCCTATTTCCAATGCTAGCCACAAATGGATCCTTACGGCAACCGACTACTTCACTAGGTGGATGGAGGCCGTCACCCTAAAAAATTCCATAGAGGACGAGATTGTCAATTTCCTTGAAGAACTGGTAACCAGATTTGGTTCACCAAAAATATCATATCCAACAATGCTCGAGCTTTTGTAGGTTCGGGGATGTCGTATTTTTCTATCAAACATGTGTTTAACCTTAAAACTTCATCAAACTACTACCCACAAGGAAATGGGTTAGCAAAGTCAACCAATAA
Organism: Sequoia sempervirens; assembly: GCA_007258455.2. NCBI lineage: Eukaryota > Viridiplantae > Streptophyta > Pinopsida > Cupressales > Cupressaceae > Sequoia > Sequoia sempervirens. The sequence goes on along the minus strand of VDFB02115624.1, from coordinate 27,265 downwards.
AAACCTAATTAGGTTAATGAAGTGCATTGGGTCAAAACGTCAAAGGAATTGGCACAAGCACCTATGAGCTACTCTGTGGGCAGACTGGATTACTCCCAAGCAAATCCTGAAGACCTCACCTTATGAACTAGCATACAGCAAAGAGGTAGTTTTACTTGTTTCCATAGAAATCCTTTCTCTACAACTACTGAAAGCCTTGGAGGTTGAAGAAAGCGGTAGAATGGAAGTACAGCGGGCATAACTCCTCAAACTTGAAGAAGATAGAGAGAAATCTCATATAGCCATGATTGGCCACCAGTAGACAATGAAGCGGTGGTTCAATAAAAATACCTCTAACCTATATTTTAGGGAAGGGATTATAGTACTAAAGTACGATGAGCACACTGTGAAACCAGGAAAACATACCAAATTTGAATCACTATGGAAGGGACCCTTCTGAATTAGTGTGTGCAAGGAAAAGAATTCTTATGAACTTGAATATATGGAAGGTAACTCTTTAGATATACTAGTGAATGGTATTTATCTAAAATTATTCCATTAAGCACGCAGTTCTTTAAAAAAATTAGTAGTTTTGTACCATATGTAAAAAAATTGTAAATACATTTTAATTTTGAGAATAAACCATGAGAAAAACATGGAGGAAGTAGAAAGTTTGTATTATATTATATTCATCAAAAATTTACAATGTAATACAAGTCTGAGGCTTAGATTTAAATATGAAGCCCTCTTGAGCAAACCCAAAAAGAGTCACAAAGAAAAAAGAATCAAAAAGGAGGCAACATGCAAAAATAGTGAAACTATGCCTCCAACTGTTGTCCAAAAATCTGAAGTGGCTCATTGTCGAGTTTTCTTCCTCTTCTTCTTCTTAATCAGGATGCAAAAGGGGGATGAACACACAACACACATGGGCTTGACACAATTTGGACCACAGGCCTAGCCGCCACAGTTATATACCAAAAACTCAAAGTGCTTCCTCAAGTTGAGCCCCAGAACACACTCCACGTCATACTCCCACAGCAGGTAGGTGGCCGCTGACATAGAATTTGAGTGATGCCCTTCAAGGTCCATGGTGCAGAATTCAAAAAGGAAGGGAAACTAGGGTACATCTATCTCGAAGTCCATATGCCTGTGGATATCCATGGAGCTTGGAATACCAACGCCAGAGATAGATACCTGCAGGATTTCGCCAAGCCCTTCCATCAACACAAAGACAAAAATTTGGTGGCACAATTCAATTATCATAGGCTTGGCCATGTTCGGGTCAAGCAGGGAGGCAACAAAGTGGAAAAGTATGTTGCAATTTCTCCTCAACTAGTTTTCATTGTCAATATATTCCAAGTCGACTACCCACTTGAACGCAACTAGGCTGAGGCATTCACACCTTTTCACCAAGAATTTAATTATGTCACTAGTGATCTCTCCCACAAAGCAATATTGTGGCCTCTGTGGTAGAAGCCGAATAGGAGTACCCAAGCTAGCAGACATTATGATAAAACAACAAATTATAGCAAAACGGGAGGAAGCAAGAAAAGTTTGCTAAACTTAAAGGCTATTTTTTTGAATAAATATTGCAATAAGGTGGCATAACTATATATAGAAAAGATGAGCTGGAAAACCCAACGAATGGGAATTCTATTTTTGGCCAGATGGCAACAAAAAAATACCAAAGCAAATGGAGGTCAGTAGATAAATCATACAAAGGATATGACAGGAGGTCTTGAGAAATAAACTTTGGTGTTGGGAGTAAATGCTCTCATATGTCGATTATCGACATGTGTCTTTTTCCATCATCAGCACCAGCCAGCTTACTTATGTGAAAATACATGGATTAAAGCACTAAATTCTAACAAATTAAATAGGCGCATCTTTTCAAGAGTACCTTGCATTATTTCAGCACATTTCTCATAAATAAAGGCACATTTTCCAATGTAATGAGCTTATTTGTGAAAGAGGTGGTGGGGAGAATGTACTAATTCCATTCTCACAGCATTTTCGGCATTCCTAAGGGATACGGATCTCAAATCCACATGTATCACCTCGGTGGCAACATTTAATGGACCAGTGGTAATGACATAGCCTTAACTGCATGTACGTGCGAGGGAATTAACTGCACCCAAAAGTAGATTTTTCTAAGAAGCAAAAGGAAAATGGTCATTTTCATTAAGGGAACTCTTTGCAACTTCTTGACACAGCCATAACAGAGCCATTAACATCTAGTAGAAAAGTTGGAGCCTCATCTAAAAGGCCTAGTTACACCAATATCTTTGGGAGGAACTCATTCGCCAACACCCTAGTGCTTGAGGAGCGTCCGTTTGAATTTTGTAAACAGGTGCAACCAGGCAGACGTATCGAGAGAGAGGTGGTGTAGGATTTCACTGACAATATTTTTGACCCCAAGTTAACATCTAACCCTAAAAATCTTAGGGAGGGGGCATTACAAAGAATGATAGATAATGGGTCATCTGAGGGTTTTTCATCTTATCTTTAGAATTGTGGCCTGCCACAGTTCATGTTTCCTATCATACACCCATTCCTAGAGCTGGTGGATGCATGTGCCAAGAGATTCAACAAAAACACAAGAGCCATTGAGGGAAACAAGATCAAAGTTACAATTTCTGCTGAAGCCATACAAGATATGTTATGTATCCCTACCACTTGGGGCACCAATTTTTTTGATGGGGAGATGATGGAAATCTCTTGGGAAGAAAGAACCAAAAGGAAATTTTTTATGAGGGTGAGACGAAGGGAAGATCAATGAGAGGCCACTTTTCTTTTCCCCTTGCACGCAAAAAATTCAAGGACACACAGACTATCTTCTCAATGTTGGCCTGGATTAACGGCCTTGACAACGATGAGGAAGTCCATCCCTTCCAGATGGGCCTATATTTTACATTCAAGAAGGAGAAGAGTCAACAATATTATGAATTTGCTGATGCAGTAGCCAAAAGAATGTTGGAACAATTTAAGAACTATAATACTGAGTATAAATTTAGGTATTCCTCTTTGTTGGCCCACTTGATTTTGCATCAAAATTCTGAGTTGATGGAAAGAAGTATACCAGTGTCTCGGTTTGATGCTAAAGGCTACTATCAGCTAGTTTTTGTATGAACTCATGTACTTTCAAAAATGGGGGATTACTACTGGTTTGTAGATCATTTTCAGAGGCCGGTGCTTCAAGATTTGTTTCCACGCCCTACGAGTCATTTCTCTCCTGAGGTCGTGCAATGGATGAAAACTCCCCCTCACAATTGCCAACAGTTAGGTGACCTTAGGAAAGCGGAAGGTAGAGGGTAAGCTTACAAACCTATCGGTGGCCTAGGCTTGGTCCTCATTTGTGACATGTGGGACTACAACTTGACAAAGCATTTCACTTTGAAGTATAAGAGCCAGGAGTATTTTGAGAGGAGGAATCTGACTTAGGAAAGGCTGAAAGTATACATTGAATTAGCATGCATTCCACTCAAATGACCAAAATGGCTAAATTTCTATGTGTTGTAGGTAGAGTATCAGAGGAACCTTCCAATGGGAAAATCCCTCAACACATAGTTGAAGTGCAATGGATGGTTAGAAAGAAAGAAGGAAGACTTCTGTAGGTCCCAACAAGAGATGAAATGCCCCAATGCCCTATTCAGATATTTTTAGCCACATGACAACAGGTTCAAGGAGATTTATGATCAAAAGGTTGACACCAAAAATAGCAATCCAGAGACAAGGCATGAGATTGAAGAAGAGCAACTCCCACGCTGTACTTCTTGTCCTCAGGAGTCCAACAGGAGGAGAGGCTTGAAGCAAAGGAAAAAGGACCCGACGGTCCCCAAGGGGGTCCTCTATGGTTATCAAAGGCCAAGTTTTGGAGGGATCAATTGCCAAAGGATCAGAACATACCAGTTTTGATCGTGCAAAGAGAAGATGAGTCTAGAATCTAGGTGCACCCGATGCATCAGCATGAGGATAAGAAGAAGTGGAGTTTGTTCTGCAAATTATTTTGACTGTCACAGCCTAGGTAAGTTTTACTTCCTCTCTTCTTCCTACCTCTACATCTTTGGTTACTCCTCTGGCCCCATTCATGGAAAGGAATCCTCTGTCCTCATACCCTAAGCTTTTGATCCTAAATACACCCCCTACCATTTTTAATGAAACTTTTGAAGCAACTCGCATGCCAAACGGGAAGCATTCGCCTCAGCCATTATTGATTCCTTAATAGCCATTTCAAGGGCCCCCATTGAAAGAGCTAAAACATCCATGTTACTTGTCACTCCCAGTGCATCCGCTTCTGGGAAAAAATCTCTCCTTTTGTCTGTATCTCTTTTCACCTTGATTGGCTTTTCCCTTTCCCAATCTCAATTTGGTGTCTCACCTTTTTCCATGATTATGCTCCCTTTTGCTTCCCTGCATGCTCATACATCCAAGGTTTCTCCTTTTTTCACCCTTTTTGGTCTCCCTCCTGGTGCTTCCATTGTAGCACAAAGCATTGATATCCCTTAGAGTCTCCAAGAGCATTTTGATGCAACCAAACAAGCCCAACAAGTCAAAAAGAAAAAACTAATGTTGAAGAACTCTGTGCTACCTGCTACCAAGAAGATTGAAGCTTGATTCAATGAGGAACAAAAATAACTATTGATCACTACCATGAGGCCACCCGTATCCAAGCCTGAGGGACAAATGCAAATGGAGGATTACTACATCAAAGCCATGGGCCTAGATTTGAATGAGACTCACTTGCATGACAAAGTGGTCCTAGTTAAGGCAACCTAGAAGGTGGTATATGCGGATTACGAGAGACTAGACATGAAGTTGAAGAAGCATGAAGCAGAGGTGATAAATGTAAAGGAAATAGTGAACAGGCTACAAACATAAATCAAGGCCAGAGATGTTGAGATGGATTGCGTAAGGAAAATACAAAATTGGCAAGGAGAAACATCTAAGTTGCTTGCGGAGACCCAAGGTGAACAGGCTCGGTTGTATGCTGAAGTTGAAAAGTTGAGAGTTGAGCTTGGTGTTGAGCAACAAAAAAATGCAAAGTACCAACATGCTCAGGAAAACATAAAAAGAGAGTTGGATGGTATCCGATCTTAAGCCTCCAACGATCTACAGAAGTTCCATGTGGAAGTATAAAAGTCAGAACAAGAAGTCAAAAGGTTAAACTCAAAACTAACAAATTCCCTCAGGGAAAAGAACCAAATGGAGGAGAATGCAAGAGCAAGAGAGGCTCTGTTCAATTAGGAGATAGCTACTACACAAGAGGCTGGGACCCTCCCAATATTGAATAAGTTGATATCCACACACTAGGAGTGAATCACAGTTGTGGTTGCCATTATTAGGCCCACTTTACAATTTTTAAGGGATGTTCAGGAATTAAACGGAAAGGTTGGCCCGATGGATGATCAAATTCTATAGATATGTGCTCCCTGAGTAGCGGAATCGCAAAGCTTTATTTCCAAGTTCTATGTGGCCATTGATGAGGCCTTAAGAGGTGCAGGGATTCTCGATCAACAAGTTTCCTCCATCAAAGAAAATGATATAATCAACTACCACAAGATCGTAGAAAAGTGCAAGGAATGTCAAATGGTGTTGAACAAGAGGATTGATGAAATCGAGAAGGATTTTGGTGTCCTAGTTAGCTTTGAGTTACCTCCTCTTTTCTCACCAGATGGAGATGTGCTATTAGTTGAGAAAGTCACAGATGCAATCAGACATAAGGTCCATACTTCTACGGAACTCCCGGGTTCAAGCGTGACACCCACTGTTGATGGAATCGAGTGTGAGATCTTACCTCTTTCTCATCTCTATTATCATCTTGGGGCAGTTTCTGCAATACGGGGAGTTATTTTTTCAAGGAAGTCTTTGAGCTAGATCAAGCATACAAGCTCATTCGTACTCTCGTCTGACCAACTAATGTAGATTGGGAGGTGCAAAATTTCACTTCCCTCACACTCCAAGCAGTTACAAAGGTCTAGGTTTGTGCCTCCACAAGCGAAGGCCCCCTTTGAGTCACCAGAACTGTGAAGCATTTTTTCCTTAATCATTTTTTTTATTTTCAGCTTTTATATGTTTTTGGCTTTAGAGATGTTTGTGATCAAAGTAAAGTTGTTCAGAGAGGTGCACAATATGTCACATGGTGGCTGTGTGACTTTCATTTATCACCTTCTTATTGGGAGAGGGCTAGGAAATGTGTCAACTCAGCAAAAGTTTTCTCAAGGACGATTTTCACAAAGTTTGAGAATACCCACTCGCTTGACATGTCATCTCTTTACTATGGGCAGTTTGCGCTTTTATGAAGTGATCTCTTTTGGAGTGTGTCGAAGCTTGCTAGGTTCCTTTTGGTTTTCAAGATGGAAACTTTGATTTGGTGTCATCGAGCCACGTGATTGGTCAACTAGACTTTTGCTAGGCTATTTTCTAGGATCTGATCATTTTTAGATAACGATCTTTGCTAAATATCTAAAGGGCATTAATGCGGCAGTTGAAAATTGATGAGAAAATATTGTCATCACCTAATTTAAGATCTACGATCAGATCATGAGCTATCAAATGCTAACATCTGGTAGCAATTACTTCTAGAATGTGATGACGGTTTTCTCTTTTTCTAGCTATAAGTGGGAGGCAACAACAAAAAAGAAGTTTTTTCCTAAAAAAAGTTCCAAGTTTCAATTCCTTTTCTAAGGAAAAGTTTCTTTAGTTTTTTAAAGTTATAGAACTATTTTTAGAAGTAGAATTTGTAAAAATGCTTTTCTCTGGCATGTTATATTGTTTATGTTCAAACTATTTTTGGATTGGCATCTAACCTCTATTTTAAAGTTCATTTTATATTCAAGCACGAACCATTTGGGAAATCTTTGAGACTGTGCATGTTATGGCCTTTATCAAGTTATTTATTTATGTTTTCATTCTAAATGAAACACTGTGTTAAGATGAATTCAAGTAGTTTGAGCAGTTTATTTCCATGTTGTAGGCTTATATGGTAGGATAATAACCTATGAAAATTGGACTATGTCTATGAACTTCTTTATTTTTCTGAAGGGTTGTTGTTTTGTTATATTATGTTGTAAGAAGAGAGAGGGTTTATGCAATTTGTAAATGTTTTTCTATTAACCTTGGAACTATTTATGTTTGATTAGACCTTAATGAACACTGCCTGTGGGGAGATTTGAAAGACTGCATTGTGCTTGTAGTTAGCCTTTCTTTTTCGTTCTCTTCCCAACAATGAAGGGTTGGGGCATTCTGTGTCTAAAATATCATTCATATGAAAGATTGGGTTTAAAATGTTGTAAAACCTTTGGCACATCACCATTTTATATTTTATGTTTACATTTTCTTCTACCCTTTTCTCCAAAACTCAGAGAAAAGTTGGCTTTCTATTAAAATCACGGAGATATTCAATGAGGTTCAAATTAGTCCCCCCACTTGTTGAATTTCCCATAAGGTTGTTGGAGAGGCGTAAGCTTTAATGATCAATAGTTCTTATTACTACAAGTTATTGGAATCTCTTGTAGTATTTCTCCCTACATTCCAATATTTTCACTGCCACTCTCTCCTTTTCTATCCACTGATCCACCACTACATCTGGATCTCTTGATTCTTCCCTCAATTTAAGAGAGAGTTATTTTTATCTTTCCTAATATTCATGTTGCAACTAACCCCTCAGATGTTCATTTTAGACATAGGAAGCTAATGCTTTGAGTTGAACATCTCCCACAAAAATAAGTGGGTTCCATGTTGTTTCATAGGGAAGATTTAGGTTGTGTAAACATAATTCACACAATTGATCCTACATTTCTAGTTTTTTTTATGGAATACTTCTAAAATTAGTATTGGTGAATTTACAGCAAGAGGGAGGTCAATAATTATCTGGCTAGACTAAAAACTAAGAAATTTTCTTGGAGAAACAAAGTATATACCTTGGTAAAAGGTCTAAACCTCAATAGTTGGATTGTCTTGTATGCCAATTATTGTATCTTTACCTTTAGCTTCTTGATCTCTATATATTTCTTGTCAATTTCCCTAACATGGGATGTCATCAATTCAAAATTTTCCCTCTCCCAAACCTTTTATTTCTAGGAGAATTATTTGATCTTATTCCACAGTTGAATTCCAAGGGTTACAATAGAAGGGATTCTAGGCATTCTGAGGGTTTTAGACAAATTTATTGGATGTGGAATTCTATCGTTTACCTAATAAATTGCCAACTATGTCAACCTTTTCAATCATGTCCCTTATTGGTCAAAACAATGCAGCCTTTTCTCCAACTCTCGAATCTTGCTTTCTAAACTTTCCTCCCTTTTTTGGTATCCTTTCAGTTGTTCTTCTAATTCCTTAATTCTCTACAAGGCCTCTTGCAACTCCTTGCTTTCAACCCTTCCTTTCAAAAGAAGCTCCTCTTACTTTTTAAAAAATATCTTCTTCCACCTCCTTTGATCGTACAAACTCTTCTTCAGCAATGTAATGCCCAAAATTAAAAAATTTGCTTCATTAAAGCATTTTGTAAAAATGGTTAAAGTCTTGTAAAAAAAATTGTAAAAAATTAACATTTTCTAAAAAAAAAAAAATTCTATTTGTAGAAATTTCTAAAAATAGACTTGATTTAGGGTTTTTTGGGTTTGTTGTCAAACGAATGCTAGCAAAATTTTCTAAAAATATAAAATTCTATTTTTAGAAAATATCTAAAAATAGAAAAAAATTTAGAAAATATCTAAAAATAGAATGTTTACATGAAGGGCTCTAATTGATTTTGATTGGTTGAAAATACATCTTGAGCAGGCTGGTCTAGTCAGAATTGTCAAAAGATCATTTTTTCTCTGATGGATTTATTTTGTTTTTTCCATTAGTATAATTTGGCAAATAAATGACTAGGTGAATAAAAAATTTAGTCACAACAACTAAAAATGACTAAATTCTACTATTTTTTTGCAACATAGAGCTACAAATGAGTAAATAAATGACTAATTTGATCATCAAGTAAAAAATTATTTAGTCACACAAATAAAAATGACTAAACAACTAGTCACACAAATACAAATAAAATAAAATTAAAAAAAGTATTTGGGGAAATGATTGGTGGGTGTGTATTGCCCGTAACTCATTATTCGTGTTTAGAATTTGGCACTTGAAACCTACACTAAGGCTACTTGCATGGGAACGTGAACTATATTGAGGCATTTTGAGTTACAACAACTACTTGCATGGGTGATAAAGATTATTTGGAGAGGACCTAGAGAATTTTGAAAGGACAGGAAAGGACTTTGGTGTTTGCTGCAAAGTATTTGAAGTCTGCAATGAAGTTGGATTTGGGGACGCCCTCTGTAGTGAATTCAAAGGTAATTCAAAACCTCATTACATTAAACACAAAATATATAGCTCTTTGATTGGAAACTTACAATAGTTACAAACTACTACTCTTAATAATGTTCTTTTACAATCTTGCCACTATTCTGCTTCATAATGTGTGTGAGCTAAATATAATAAAATTTGGGTGTCAGTGCCAAAATAGAATTTCCTCAAACAATTTTAATACATTTTTACTGCAAGCGCAAACTATCCTTGTGCAAAGTAAATATGTGCTAAATTTACCCACACATCAAGCATCTGAACAAATATGTTTCCTATTGTAGCTTCTTGTACCTGTGTAAAAATTTCCTTTGCAATATCAAATTGACCCATTTTAGCTAGCATAATGGCTGCCCCATTTGCAGCATAAACATTTCCTGGTCTCTGTGCCAACACTTAACAATACAGTTACCTAGCCTTCTCAAGATGTTGTGCCTCCACCTTTGGATCCCTCCTGTCATTGCAAAAAGTTGCAAAATAATTCCAATTTCTAAGTGAAATGTCAACATAAGAATACTTTGCATCTGATTCACTTTATGCGGCTTTAATTATTTCTTTTGCTTTAAGCCAATCGTTTGTTTTCAATTCCATTTTTCCAAGCATAGATAAAACATTTGATGATTTTTTATCCACCTTAGGTCCTTAAGTGCATCCCCAATCAATTCTAGGATTAGTTAAATCTCATTTTGAGCCTGAGCCATGGCTGCAAGATGTAGATATGCATCCACATAATCAGAAAACTTGAACAATATTAGCGTGTATTAAAGATTTTATTTTTTAGTATCATGTAGCTACTCAAACAACCTATCAAGATTAAATAGTGTTGTGACTTTATCCCATGGTTACTGTTGTCAATCAAATTGCACCTGAACGCTTGAATGATTAAATTTAGCAATCTGTTGAAACATGGGAACTATCTTCAGGCTGTGGGTATTCCTATGGCGAAGATAGACCTCCAGATTCTAGGCTGGTTCCTATATGATTATCTAATTATAGACTTGAAACCTTAATAGGAAAAGGGAAAAAACTTAATCTAATGCAAAACTGGAAAAGTTGAACTATGGTGATGCACCTATTTGATTTAAAGAAAATAGATTAACTCACAGTTGATTCATCATGAAGCTTACTTTCACAACTCAAATTGAACAATTTAACTGCATTAATAATTCATAGAAAAGGCCTGATAATTCATTCTTCATGAAGGAAACTATTATTTTCACAACTTAACGATATGGATATACTTGAGACAAAATTTATGAACTGCAACTAAGATTGTTTCTTCGTGTACATGCATTCATGAGTGTTGACAAAAAAATTAAAGGTTCTGATATCAAACACATTAAATTTGCATCCAAAACATTCACACAAGACACCTGAATCTAAGAAGGATAATATTTAACTTGTAATGACAAAAGAAGGAACGCTCTGCAAGTGATACTCCAAGATAACCTATAAAGACTGATGCATAATCTATTAAATTCTAAAAGCTGAGTTACATGATAATTCACTTTGCAGAGTGCAAAGGCTAAAAAATAAGAACTAGAGGAAAAAGATAAACTTTTTCCACTATATACAATATGTGATAACACCAAAGCGTGAGAAGGTGGAAGAAGCAGTTCACTAAAAGTGAAAACTATCTCGAGAATGTCTCTCACGAGCAAAGGAAAAAACAATGTGAAAAGAGGGCCCACCAAAGTCATAACTAGTCTCAATAGCTCAGAACTCCATGTCACAATGTATACAATTGAACTGCAACTCAAACTGGCTCCAGAATGCATGAAAATAGTACTGAAAGTCAATTTCAGTATAAAAAATGATAACTCCAAGGAAAATCCTGAGCAAAATAAAATATCTCCAAGAGAAGAGCTCAAACTCATGCAAAAATGAGTGAACTTAATCTCAAACTCATAGTCACAATGTGTATAACTGAAAAGCAGCTCGAACTGAACCAGAAATCTGTAAACAGTGAGTCCAAGCATGCAAAAACTACCTCGTTATTGTCAAATTGCCCATGATAACTCAAACTCCATCCTTGCATGATCAATCTTTAGTTGAGGCTTTAGTTACAACTCAACTTTACATAATATCTTTTATTTGCATTTTAAAATGACTAATTTAATTAAATGACTTATAATTCATCATTTAATTAATCAATCTACATTGATTAATGCAAATAAAATTAAGGAATAAAGCTAAATTAGAAAGCCTATTTCACCATCTCACAGCCTTCATATATTACGCTTAGCATATATCTTAAAATATGCATTCACCATTGTTAAAAATACTAGCCGGCCACATTTTGGCACATGTAACATTCAACAATAGTCGACCATCATGCATATTAGTCGACTTGACTTAAGAGTAAAAAAAAACACGGGAAAAGAAGACAATGATTTTGTTAAAATCATGGGAAAAATTCAAAGTCATGTCACTTTGGGCAAGTAAATAACATCGAACCCTAAAAACCATTTCATTTTTACTTTGATTTTGATGAGAAGCTTCATGAAGAAGTTGGTCGTCATGTTGCTAGGTAGGGTTTCTGAGAAATTGCTTGATCAGGAGCTCGAAATTCCACCATACCTTGTTGTTCTCTGGATTTTCCATGAATATTTTTAGTGAGTAAGTCATTTTTTGTCACAATCCGGAGATATTGTTGACATTTCTTAACTTAAAGTTGCGGCTATAACATCATATCTAACATATTCTCTTCTCTTATTATTTGTTGTTCTTCAATCGTTCTGGGCCACCATGGATTTCTTTGTGCTTCTGGAGACTTCATTATCAACCTATATTTGTATGAGGCTTTCATAAAAGATATCATGGTAGATTTGAATAGACTTCTATACAGAGAACAATGAAAATTCTGGGTAAGCTCTCCATCATTCGAACCCCTGCATTTTATTGTTTCCAGTTGATAAGCTATTTTTCCAATCTTAAGCTTAATGAGAGGGAAAGTAATGAATTTGTCTGTTCCTTTCAGTACCCACATAGTCGTTTCTTATTATTAAGAGATTTCTACAAAATAAAGGAAAACCCCTCATAATGGCTTTCATTTTCAAGGGTTCTTAGATTCTGTAGACTTTTATTATGAATGGTCGCAGCTAAGTATCTATCTGATATTTTCTTTTTGTGTATATTTCCCACTTTGAGGTCGCCATAGTGGATTCTTGAAACTTTTGTCTTTGATCATCATGGGTATGCTTATGAAAAACCTCTATATGTTATGGTTGTAGCCTCTTCACTCTTTATACATGTATGAGATTGAAGCTCTTGTAGCTGAGTTCATGTGGATTTATGTCTCTGGCTGCAATTATCTCTATGCTTTCCTATTGTTCTAGCTTTAATTATGTGACAAGAGGCGCCATATTATCCTGGTTCAAAACTTTGAAAGAGAAAAATAGAATCTCTACATTTTCTAATAGAATCTCTACATTTTCCAATAGAATCTCTACATTTTCCAATAGAATCTCTACATTTTCTTTTGTATTCTGAATATAGCTTTAACAATCCCCATCTGGGTACTTGTGATTCATTGCATTCTTGTATTTTTTTTAGAGGAAACTCTCACATGGGTAAACTGTGATGACAATAAATCTGTATTTTTTCACTAAAACCTCATTTTTGAATAGAGACCATTGTATGAATGCTGAAAATAGTGACAAATCTGCATTTTGAAAATTGGGTTCGACCACATCATAGTAGAATACAAATATTTTCAATTTAGCATAGCTTTACTTCTATCTTGCAAAAATACAAGAAACATTGTATATCTTAATAAGGAAAACTTGAACACCATGATTTGTATCCCCACTTTTACTGCTGTCTCACTTTGTCTCAAGCTTCCTGTTGTCCTTCGTTTCTATAGTGAGATTTGTGTATCTAGATATTCATAAATCACCGTATGATGTGATTGTGCCTTATCATTTTGTATGCTCATTTTGATGGAGTTAAATTGGATCTCTGAGTAAGATGTAAAATCTATTGCACCTTACCTATAACAGTGAACTCAAAAGATCACCAAGTTAGTATTATAGTTCCTTTAACTGTCACTGGTTTTCCTCACTGATTTGTTCTCTTGTTGTTGCTTTCTTCAAGACTTCACCTTAGCTGGCATCTACTCCATTATGCATTCCTTTTAATCAATTTTGTAACAACAATCTTATTCAGTCTTATTCATGACTGTCCTTCTGGTAACTATGTAGACATTCCACTTGATGATAATGCTCCATTTTCCATTTATGTTTCTTAAGTCTCTTACAGACTATGTATGTACTTCAAAAGTTGTTAAAAAACTCTTATGATGACCTGATATCTTGTTCACCCTTCGGCATAAAGGGTCTCAAAGCCTCATTAAAATGTGAATATAAATGAAAGGCAGAGTTGAAACAAGAGATGAAAAATGCAATTAATTCTCTCTTAACATATTTCTTTGATTGAGCTTTCATTGAATTATGAGTGATAAGATGCTTTGCTCAATATGCTTTTATCGTGTTGAAATAGAAACTGCTTATGAAATTGTTAATCACAACAGTCCTATTTGGTGACTGTAATTTTAAATATCTGATAACTCTCAACTAATGATGTGAATGAGATATGTACTTATGATATGTTGGGCTCAACCCTTGTGGGAGCCCATTTTTCTCCACATATCAAATGAAAATAATCATGAACATAATCAACTTGTTCCTGCACATTGAAACAAACAAGTTAGTAAAACTAATCGAAGCTGAAAGCTTCCATTGAATTATGTTTCCCTTTGAACAATGAAATCATCTGATGGATGCCTAATTGAATGCATATTACATTCCTATTGGTAGCATAGACATGAAGTAGAATGTAATTTATCATTGCTTAGAGTAAAACTCTAACATCATTCTTCTTACAATCTTACAGGTTCATGGAGCGTAGAATCAAGATTGTTGCAGCTTGGATATGCAACAACTGAAGACATCGAGCAAAAGCGGTTCATCATCACAGGAAATGATGAGTTGCTTCCCTCCTTTATGTTTACGTTATCTTCAGTAGTGTAGTATTCAATCCCATCTTGTATTCATTATTTGATTAAGACAATAAAATCTAGTTACTCCTGCGGCTTGTGCGAGATTTCAATTTTTTCAAAATGAATAAAAAGCATTATTATGCAAATGTCCAATTTTTTGTTTAAAATACTTGCATAATAAAACTATAATAAAAATCTAATCTGATCTTTATGATGAACAATGAATACTTAGCAGCAAAAAACTTGAAATTTTTTGTACCTATCAATGATGAATTCAATTCAAATCTACCTATTTGAGCTCGTAGTGAAAAATAGGTAACAGTTACTCAAGTGAAACACCACCTTCTTCTAGTCGATAGAAGAATTCCATATCCTTAAAGAGCACAAGAAAAACTACAGAATTGGCTATGGGCTTTTATTTATGAACTCAACCCAAATGCCATTTCCTAATGCCTCCATAAAAGTTTGTTGAGCCAACTCTATTTCATCACGCTCGAAATGAAGAACCCTAATGTTGTTTAACAATTGAATGGGTAATCCTTCTCTGCTCTTCTTCAGAAGAGACTTTTTTGTCTTAAGAGAATCTAAGGTTGCACTGGGGTTTGATGATGTTAATAACTCATCCATCTTGATAAATGCATGGGCATCACATGGATCTATGTGAGTTTCCTTTCTTAAATTTTCCAAAGCCTTCTCTACCTACCCTTGCTGAGCATATATATGGCCTACAACTTTTAAGCTCTCACATTTCTCAGGGTGGACCTCTAGAACCTTTTCAAAATTTGAGAGAGAATTTTAAGATCTCCCAACTTCAATTGAACCTATCCACAAAATCCTATGGCCTCTGGCTTTCCTTGACTGATGTCATATAGTAGTAGCCATTGGTGTCATAATCACCTTTACTATGATAAGATCATACAAGATTATAATATGAATGAGATCTCATGAGAGGGTGGCTAGTTGAAACAAGAGCTATCTCAGTCAACTGTTCCACAAGAAAATGTTTCCCTGTGAAGAAAAAATAGTTTGCTAAATGATTCAATGCCATTGCACAGTACAGGTATAATTCAAAGGCTCTATGCATCTTTTCCATTCCTTCGTGAACACTACCTTTTTCACTAACTGTGAGAATCCTACAAGTAAAAAATGCATAAAACTGACCACAAAAATTTATGTAGAGGTAGAACATCATTTCCTAATTCCTTGATAAAAGTTTGTTGAGCCATCTCTAGTTAATCACACTCAAAATGAAGAACCCCAATGTTGTTTAACAATTCGATGGGTACTTCATCTCTACTCTTCAGAAGAAGAAACTTTGGAATCTTAATAGAATCTAAGGCTACACTAGGGTCTAATGATATTAATAACTCACCCATCTTGATAAATGCATGGGCATCATGTGGATCTATGCGAGTTTCCTTTCTTAAAATTTCCAAAGCCTTCTCTGTTTGCCCTTGCTGAGCATATATATGGCCTACATCATATACCTAAAACACATGTGTTTCATAAACTATATGTGTCACACATTTTCATGTGGCTTACAATCACAATTGCGTCACCCACTTAAGCATATGTGTCACATTTGTCATTTCCGGTCAATGCCCATCATTTGCGATCAACCATTTCACATGCATCACTTTATCAGGCAATGCAATTCACAATTGTGATTGTGCCATTCCCAACAATAGTTGCGATGTAGGAAACGAATGTGGTTTGTAGACACTAAAAATTGTCCTAGGCCTGCGAACTTTATTTTCTCCATCAATTCCCCCTTCACTCATAATTAAATAATTTTAATTATTTAATTATTGTCTAAAGTCATAATTTATCTATTAATTAATTAATTTTCATTATTTAATTAATTCATTGCCATCTTTTATTTATTCCTTTGATTAATTAAATAAATTTTATTTATTTAATTATTTACCACTTTTCATTGTAATTAAATAGGTATTTTAATTATTTAATTATTCACTAGCCTTTTCTGTCATTAAATTTAATAAATTTTATTTATTTAATTGTCTATTAATTTGTCATCTTCTTCCCATTTTTAAATTAAATTATTATTTAATCAAAAATTAGCTTGTCACATGTCGTCTATAATTAAATAATCTATGTATTATTTAATTATTCATTTCCCACTTTTAAATTAAATTTTTATTTAATAAAAAAATCAACATGTTGCATGTCCTCTATAATTAAATAATGCTTTTTATTATTTAATTATTCATTTCCCTTTGGGGCGGGGGGCCTAGCTCGATCGTCTAAAGCATCTTGTTGTAGGAAAGAGGTCACGAGGTCTAGTCTCCCCCCAAACCCATGGTACAGGAGGGCGTGTCACGCCAGTGCCATCGGTCACATGAAAAAAGTTTACTAGGCGCATTGCAGTTTATAGGGGGACAGATACCCGACTGATTCCTGCAATATAAAATACATATATTCATTTCCCTCCCAAAACAAATAATTTTATAATTATTTGAATTCCTCCTACAACCTCTTTTTCTATGCCAACCTCATTACCTGTGCAAATCTTATCTCCTCTTGTCTAATTCAATTTCAGCCCTTGATTGAATTATTTTATAATTCAATATTAGCCATTCACTTCTTGGCATTCCCCTTATTTTTCCCTAACCCTATTTCATACTACAACTTCCATTCTTGTCCAGTGATTGACATATCTTATTGACATTGAATCTCATCCCTTCATTTAAAATTTTCTTTTCTATAAAAGGACACTTATCCTTGTCATTTACACACAATATAGTTCATGCAAGTACATGTTGTTAGTGACACAACTATTCTTCAATATTTTGCTAATCATTGTCATAGGCTATTATTGCACACTCAACTCTAAGGGCATCAAGTACATTCAAGCAAAATGGAGAAGAGCAATGGAGGTAAAGCAACAACGACATAGGTGATATTTACATCATGTTTATGTTTCTTATGTTGGATTGTGCTCTATTGTTGGTTTAGGGCCTCATAGGTTTAGTTTTTATGCTACTTTACCTTATCCTAATTTTCACCCTAGATTACATTGGTGAACCTGACATGAAACTAACAAGACCTTATAGGAATTATTTTTAAAATGAGTTTTTCAGGCCTATGACGCAACTGCAAGTTGAAGCAACATTGAAATCCAGTGTGATGCAATCAACATCTAGAAAGCCGCAACTATTTAGGGGTTAAAAATATCATTTGGGTTGCTTCTATTTTCGGCTTTTTTGCTTATTGCTGGTTTTTGGTTTTTGTATTTATCATCTAACATTGGTTTTGTAGTGTAGAAAAATGTATCCCTCTACATTTTCACACTTAATTTGGGAATGATTAACATTAAAAAGAACCTAATGTCACCTTTATCTAGTGTTGTGTTGTACCCAAAATTATTTTTTTGGCATTCTCTATAAATTGGGCTAAATCTTGTTAAAATGCCATGTTAAGTCAATTTTAGGTCAAACCAATCATAGAATCTTGGTGGGTTTCTGTCAAGGAACACATGTGCAAAATTCTGAAATTTTGAAAATTAGGGTTTTTCCCCTATTTTCAGGGAAATCCCCCGAAAATAGGACCTTCCCAGAAATGATCAAAAATGATTTTGATAGGCTTAAAAGGCTTCACAATCACATTGGTCAAGTCAGAATCATCAAAAGACATGTTTTACTCTGGTGGGTCTATTTCTATTTTTCAGGAACAAAGTTAGGAGCTCCACAGCATTAATGGCAGATTGGCCAGTACTAGGTGTTGAAAGCTAAGCTTCAAAAGCTTCAACGACACAACCATGGTGGAAAAGGTCGAAAAAGATGTTGTTTGATGAAGGAGATTCTTGAAAGTGAAAAAGGTCAAAATTTGACTAAATCTGGAGATGTTACGAAGGGGAGATTGCTCACATGTTGAAAAGGAACCTTCTTCAAGCAGGGGCACCCATGATCTTTGAAGATCAAATGCAGTCAGTAAGACCATCCGAAGCAGTCATTCTCGACGTTTGATTGCTGGCTCAACAGTGAAACAAACATCCAGATCATCTGATGAATAGATCACAAGCAGCTGTTGACAAAGCAAAAAGAGGCAGTTGAGAAAATATCAAGAAACCACAGTTGACGACAAAGTTCTAAGGAAAAAGAGCCTTTCCAAAAGAAAGGTGCCCTTCTTTCTTGACCTCCAGATGCTGATAAATGACAAAAGGCTTCCCAGGATATCTTTCTCAGCCCAAGTAGATCTCAGAAACGCAACTGCAAGCATCAACACCTGACAAAGCAGTCAACGGATAATCTGGATCAAAGTAGGCAACTTGTCAGATGGAAATAATTAGGCTAAAAGGAAAAAGCGCCCTTTTCAAGGAGGGGCGCCCTTGGATAAAGGAACCCTAAACTGAAATCCAGGTTTTCTGAAGACAGTCATTTTTGGTGAAGTAGAGCTGGGTACCTGATGAGACATCAAGCGAAATCATCTGACTCTCCGATCAACGAGAAATCTAGATCAGGCACGAGAGGTCATTTCAAAAAAGCTAAAGAACGAAGATTGAAAAATCACTAAGGCATAAGCAAAAACACCTTTTCTTGGGAAAGGCGCCCATTCTTTTGGAGCCCTAAACTCAGTTTTTTATCATACAGTCTCCCAGGCACTTCTTTCTAGTTTGGATCCAGCTCCGCAGTGAATGTGTCCACGACATCTCAAGATCAACAGATAATGCTAGATTCAAGATCAAACAGATGGCTTTCAGGAGAGAAAATACTTAAAACTTGCAAGAAACCAAAAGGGACGCCCAAAAGAAGTCAAAGGTCATTTGTTGACTAAAGTCAAGAGCTTTTTGAGTTAAAGTTGGCTAAAACACTCCACAATTGGTGGAAATCACCTTTTTAACTTTAGATCAAGCCAAAATCACCTTTTGAGCTTGAGTCAGGTCCCCAAATTTGTGGATCTGAAGCATAAACATATATATTCAAGAGGAAGGCATCCCATTTCATTATTTCTTTGCAGGATAAAAGATCAAGATCAGCCACAAGCTCTCAAGGATGCCATTGATAGATCTGAAGAAGGTTTTCATCCGTTCTTCATTTTTCTTGCAGATCTGAAGCAGGAAAGGATTGCTACTTTGAGGATTGGATCCAGAGATAGAATTTTTTAGGGAATCAGATAAAATTTCCAATCCATCTTTTGTCTATTTCCTCTCTTTTGGTCTTAGGTTTTCTTACATTTGACAGAAAAAGAAACAGGCTACATCAGATCAGATCAACTGGGTAGATTCAACATCATTTTCCAGAGAAACCCATCTCGACAAATTTTCCAAAATCAGCAAACTTGCTGCCCCTATTTTTGGGGGTTTTTTCGAAAAAGTTTCAGAATCCAAATTCTGAGGAACTGGGTTTGTTCAGCATTGAAGCACGAACAAAACCCATGTGCAGATTTTTTCCGGAAAAATACTTCTCGGCAGGGCGCTATTTTTAAGGGTTTCTGAAAATCATCTGAACTAGGTCAAGATTACAGTCAATCTTTAAGTTTTTAGGATGCAGTACTCCCAGGTGCAATACGAGACCAAGATGGTCTTACTCCATGATTACCTGAAAACAGTTGACACAAATTTACACCAAGTAAATCCAGTGGTTGATTTGGAGCAGCTAGAAGGCATGAATCAAATTACATTACAGAATATTGAAGAATCCGGATTGTTGCAGGCCGCATCAATTCCCATCACACTACAAAGCGTAGAGCTCGTAATCGCTTGTATCAAGCATTACAACCCTACCACCAGAGAAATCAGAGCAGCAGATGGAAGAATTGTTTGCAGTCTAAAGCCTCAGGATATCGAAAGGTGTTTTGATATTCCATCATGTCCTAACAGCAAAGTCATATCAGTGACGGAATGTGAGAAAGCATTTGAGACAGCTAAGGACAAATGTCAAAGGATAATGGCCGAAAAATGGCTAAAAGTGACAAAGGCAAACTTGCCTAAGCCGTTGGGACGAGGAGAATGCAAAGATGAGTACGCAGTGTTAATCACTCTACTCAATAGAATCACTGGAGAAGAAGATGGTCGTCAATTCCAGCCATGGATGTACTATGTCATCGCTAAAATCATTGGCAGGAGGGAATACTATGACTGGGCCACTTTGATCAGTGACACACTCCACCAACAAATCACTGGGTATCTGGAAGCTCATAGGTTCCACATGTGCTCTTACCTGGTATACTTGATCGCCTTCCAAGGTGAATTCAGGTTATTGAACAATGTGGGAACCTTAGGTGTGCAGAAGGTTCACGAACATTTCACACATCTTGAGTTTACTCAAGTGGAAAGGCACTTCAAGAAAATAAGTGATCACTTCACTATGCACACAGTACGTGAGCTTAACCATGAGATGCACGTGCGTATTTCACAGACAGCCAGAGAGGCAATGGCAGATTGGGCATATTGGTTCATCCAATTTCCTACATTCTCCTACATACGCGTGTATGGCTACATTGGCCACCCCACCATGCTGCCAAGATACCCTTCAGATAGGGTAGTCTTCATGGAATTCCTGAGACAGTTGTCTGAGGTTCATGTCTACTTGCGCTTGAAGAGGAAGACAACTGTTAACTTTCCCGTTGAAATGGGACTATATAGATGTGGATTTGCGGCAGATGCTAAGATGATGAGTCAAGAAACAACGAGGTTTAACCTCAAGTATCTCATTGATAGAAGATCCTATGACCCTAGAGGACTCTATGCAGCACACCTCGAGCAACACTCGTCACATAAGTCTTCCATGGAAGATTATTGGGTAAATTGTAAAGACGAGTATGAAGTGCGAAGAAGGAACTACAGCAGATTCAGACTCCCATAAATTGTTGATTTCATGTCAGCAGACATTGAGGGCCTGTCAGATGATGAAGGGGAAGTTATTCTCCCCTCATTCTTCACAGATTCAGTTGACTCCCATCCACTCCCGAGAGTGGATTGGTATGCCAAAGAAGACACATCTATAGAAGAAAGAACGAGTAGAGTGGTTAGAAATAGCCAACTCTATCTCGACAGCAAGAAGTCTAGGAAGGTGATACCTCACAGAACAGAGCCGCCACAGGTTCAGTCTACACCACCTTCCACTTCAAAAAGGAAACCTAGACAAAAACAATGGTGCAATCCTCCCCGAGGGATGAGGATGTCAAAGCCTAGAACACAGAGGACACCAGTGGAGAAAGCCACACATAGTCCTGACATAATCATGGGTATTGCTGCCCCAGAACAAAGAGTAGAGACTGCTACCCCTGATTTAGCAGAAGTTATCACAGAGGAACCAACAGCAGTAGTTGTTGAAGAACCAGTGGCTGAGCCAATGGCAGAAGCAACAACGGTAGAAGCAGCAGCAGAAACGGTGCCTGTTATGGAAACAGAGCTGCCTATATCACCAATGTCACAGCATACACAAGTCCTCATCGACTTGGATTTGCCACCGAGAGACATTGCTCCAGCACAGTCTCACACATCTAGCGTTCAAGGGCCTCACGTCCCTCCTAGTGAAGTTTGCCGAGATTCTATTTGGCTTGAAGGCTTCCTAGGAAGGAAGAGGGAGAAACCCTCCTATGAACTTGACTTTACCGAATTCGACCACGTCCCATAGGACACGCCAGCGAAAAGGTTAAAGAATCAAGTTCACATAGAAACGAATGCAGAATGTGAGATCATCATAGAGACTGCCGCTCCACCAGTAGAGAAAAGCATACACGAGGTTCAAGTAAAGGACTACACTTTGTCTCAACTTAACCTCGGGAAGACTACACGACAGGTGGAGGCTGACCTTCTCGGAATAGCTTCGGTGAGTTTACAAGAAAGGATGGCAAAGGATGGTAAAGAAAAGGCAGCCTTAAAGGCTGAAAATCAGAAACTGAGGTCTTACATAACCAGCTTGATACATGGCACACCAAACGTCTCAGCCTTACCAGCAGGACTCCTAGATCTCCCCGCCGAGCAAAATCATCGGCAATTGATAACATTCAGCAAACACTTGAGAGATCAAGTGGAAGAGTTTGTTCTCAAGGGTAGATATATACTAGGAAACCTATACTAGTTATGAGATAGAGCCCATGGACTTCGTGCGGAGATCCAACAGTTAGAACAAAGGATTGCAGAAAAGAGGCTTGAAGACGAAAGCACAATTGCGGATTTGCAATTGGCATATCAATCAGTATACTCTGAAGAAAACAAGCAACATCTCTTTGCTTGGAAGGAACAATTGGTGTACAAGGTGAAAGCCTACGACGCTCATTCAGTAGAGTTGATTGATTACAGACGGGTGGTTGCCACTATTATCAACTTCGCAAGAATGTTGGTAATATCTTTCCCTTGCATGGAATATCAGCGTGAGGGAGGAGAATACGTCGAGATGGTCACTGTGCAAAACCAGTTCAGAGATGTCATCTGCAGTACCTTTCTTGATGATCCAGAGGGTTGCAAGCTAGCTAAGGTAGCAGCTTTATCAACCAAGTTCGAAGAGGCAACATCTCAGTGTATTGACTTCGAGAATTAGCTCACAATGGGTGAGGTCATGCTACGACGCCACGTCATCATCCTACAGAGCATTAACTCCCTAGAAGCTGATGAAGTCAATCAATGGATAGAGACACTGCTGACTAGTGGCGAACTATAAGTGCACCAAGAGAAGGACGCCATACACCCTCCAAGTGGCATTCGTGAGACTTAAGTTGACTTGATGCTTCTTCCCAAGTCAACTCAAGATGCTATTAAATGTAGTTGGAGTTAACTTGATGCTTCTTTCCAAGTTTAACTCCACTTTCCTTAAATCATGCATTGTCAGATCCCACTGATTAAGGATGTCTAATTGACTTCCATGATTTGTGGATCCTAGATCTCCACTAAATGTGGATGTCTATTTTGGAGGGATAATTTACATTAAAGTTCACCTTTAGTTTACTTTCAGTCAACTGAAGTAGTTTCCAGTTGACTCTTTGTTTACTTTCAGTTAACTGAAGTAGTTTTCCAGTTAATTGCTTGTTCCCCCTTTTTTAGGAATAAATCTTGCTAATTGATTGGCAAGAACTCATTGTTAACTCAAGGAGATTTTGGGGTTTCCCACTCGTTTGAGTTCTATAAATAAGAGCCTTGGGCTCATTATTTGTTTAACTTTTACTTGCTATGCAAAATTGCTGCGCCATTGTTGCCAACAGCTTTGAAAGCGGATATATGTTCACTCTTGGATGAGAGTTCGTTGGATGATTGTAATTGTGCATGATTTCGTGCCTATGCTTTCCCAACTTTTGTAATTCGTTGATGAAGCATTGAAGAAGAATATCAGAAGGCGCTTTCATTTTGATCATCTTATTTGAGTTATGTCTACGTCTTGTATTTAATAGCTTGTCGTCTCATTTCCCTCCTCGGATAGGAGTCCCTCCTCCTTGGATATTTGTTATTAACAGTTATCGTTTGATGTTGTTTAATGTATTGACTTCCAAGCTATACTTCGGATAGGATTCCCTCCTCCTTAGCAAGCTCGTTGGCCAAGGCATCGTGATTTTGTTGTTTCTAGTAAACTATTTCTTAAGCCCATACCTTGGATAGGAGTCCCTCCTCCTTGGCAGGTCTCAGATCTAGTTTACCGTGTAGAGTGTTTGCTTGTACCAACCTTATCCCAGTGTATACCCGAGAGTTCAGAGCCTCGGTCATATTCTCTGGAGATGGTGAATTTAGGTGATCCAACCATCCCATTCCTACTCCTTTACCCTCATGCTTTGTTTACCTTGGAGGTATTGGATAGATAGAAGCTAGTTAGTCGTAGTTGAGATCTACAGAAACCAGAGAAAAGCTTAGCTACGGCGCATTGTGTTTATGCACCCTTGTGTCCTGCCGCTGAAGCATAAAAAGATAGGAACTTTAGTTACATTTCCCTTCCCTACGCATTGCTCCCAGCAGAGAGGGAATTCTCCTCTTTAAATAACAAAGAAGTGTTGCAAAACATTTGAAATAGCTGAACGTTTACAATCAGCACTCCAGAGGTGCTAATTTAAACGCCAACATGTTGTAATGTGTTTTACTCATTCACATTGGGTTAAGGACCCTTTTAAGCTAAATTAACCTAACTTCGCCTTAATTTAGTGTTGTAAAGTGTATCCATTTACACCTTCACATTAAATTTAGGACCCTTGTAAACTAAATGAACTTAATGGTTACTTATTTAAGGTGTTGTAAAGTGTATCCTAACACTTTCACACTAATATAGGGTTTATTAATTAATTGGTCTTATCTATGCCTTAATTGGACCTATTTTGCATCCACAAGCCTTATTAAATGCATTTTTCTTGAGATAATCCCAACACATATCAAAAAACCAATCATAATTTAGTGTTTTGGATCATTTGATCCATATTTAGTGGTCTGGGACTCATACGCCACCTTGGGCGTATGAGTCCAACCTAGGTCTCGGGACCTGATTCTAAATTTCACCTTAAACGAGACCTATCTTGGAGTGTGTGCCCCTGTTTTGAGCCACTGGGACTCATTTGCCACCTTGGGCGTATGAGTTCCACTCTAGTCATGACCTAATTTAAATTCAATTTTTGGCAGTATTTTATCTTCCTAAATCTGATGCCAAATTGTAGTGTTGTAATTTTGAGAAATTTGGCATAAACAAGTATAAATACAAGGTTATTTCACTCATTTTCACCTAATACTTTCAAGAGATCATTCATAATAGCAATTTTATGATTACAAGAGTTCACAAGAGAATTCAAGAGCATTTATAAAGCACTTCTAAAGCATTCAAGGGTAGATTTCTTCATCATTTGTTGCAACAATTCAAGATCCCTCATCATGTCAAAGGCATAATGCATCAAGCATGCTGTTGAGCTAGTGTTGTGATGTAGCAACCAAGATCCAAGTTAAGCATTGTTACATATCTAATTCAAGATCAAGATCTACATTCTTCATGGCCACTTCATGTTATATTGCATATTTACATTTCAAGACATCATGCATAAGGTATCATTGTTCATGTTTCATTATTTCATCATATGGTTTAATTACCTAAACGGGGTTTGACCAAGGCAAACCCCTATTTCCTAACAATAAACAATTTTTTCTCTCTCTACACGTGTGATTGCAGATCTAGGTATCTTGGAGCTTAAGGATTCTTTGAAGATTGAGTTGCAAGTATTTTCTAACAATAAACATTTTTTTCTCTCTACATGTGTGATTGCAGATCTAGGTTTCTTGGAGCTTAAGGTTTCTTCGAAGATTGAGGAAAGTTGTCAAAGTTGTCACCTTATTTGCAAGATCACAGAAAGTCACTACAAGTCATAATTCAGAGTTTCAGACTTGGAAACAAAGTGTGGAAGGAAGAGTAGAGATAGGAGAAAAGATTAAAATCTTGGCCCTTTGAAAAAGCAAAACGATAATGATATGCCACTTGTGGCATAATGGTCCCAGTACAATGATTTTTCTAGATTTCAATGGATTTAGACCAGGCATTGCCAGATTCCTGTTTCAGCCCAGAAACCTTGGTCTGGGAATGATACACCCAACCTGGCATATGAGTCCCAGTGTGCCTAAAAATCAACATTTTCAAGAATTCATATCCTCATCCAAGCCATCTCCAGTTTCCAAGTGCTCCTTTGTACTTTTCTAATTTGTTATTCTAATTTGAACTCATTTCCAAGTCATTTACTTAAGTTTTGCATATCATTAGGTTTTGTGATTAGGTTTTGCATGTTACTAGTCTTTCCAAGCCCCATATTGATGGTCAACCCTTTCCTATCTTTAATCATACCCTAGGACACCTTATTGTAGGTCTCTTTCCCTCATTCTATCATTGGATTGAAATCTCTAAGGTAACCTTGAGTGAAACTTGAGCGAAATAGGACATATCCCTTGTGTTCCATCTCCTAAAAGGTGGAACCCTATTTATGTTGTTTCAGGTTTTACATCACATTAGTCTCTAGTTTGGTCAAAATTGGTTGCCTTTTTTGAGTTTTTTAGCTATGGGTTTTAACGCAACTGCTTAGGGAACCATCACAATTGTTTAGGACTCAACAACATCACTAGTTTGCATCCATCTTCATATTTTTCTTTTGTTTTCAATTGTTGTTTTTGGTTTTTGTCATCTAACATCATTATCATATCATCTTGCTCTTTGGTTTTGTTGAAATTAGTCATTTTTGTTGTGTTTTTGTAGCCCCAGGTTAGTTCACCGCAATTGTTGAGGGCAACGACATAACTGCTACAGACTTCACCACATTTTGTCAATGCAGTCGCCATTCTAGAAGTCGCAGTCGATAGGTCCTCCACCACAACTATCAAAATCTAGTGAGCAACATCTGTAATTTACAATGATGCAATTGCCTATTTTCTAGAATCTTGCATATTTTAGGAATTTTCAATTTTGGTTTTTTGCATTCGGTAGATTAGGAGTTTTTTGGTACTAATATTTAATTTGCAATGTGTGGCATAGGTGGAAAGGAGGCATTTTCATTTAATTTTTCTAACTTTTTGTCTTGTCTCATTTTGTAATTTCATTTTGATCTATCACACTCATTTGGTTTAAAATTGACAACAATTTGCATTATACACTTATGGGTTAAAATGAACACAACTTGCATATTCAAGTTCATATGGTTTAAAATTTATAACAAATTACATACTACACTCATTTAAGGCTTAAAATTAACCTTACACATTCACTCACTGGCCTTAATATTGACAAAAACTTTGCATAAAGTGTCTTCTTTCACATATTGTTTTGGGGGCATAAAATAAAAATTATTGTCTTCTTTGTTTTGTGGTTTTTCATTTTGTTTTAGAGGTGTGTATTCTCTTCTCTTGCACCATTTTGGTGATCTTGAGAATCAAAAACATCTCTTAATATTTGCATCATCTCCCACACATTTCGATTTATTAAGGTTAATGAACATCATGAAAAAGGATTCAAGGGTGTTGTGTATGCTCTCAAGCTTTGT
>VDFB02115623.1:26283-95252 GCA_007258455.2 Sequoia sempervirens | reverse complement strand
GGTGGAGCCTTGAATCAGCTGTTCTGAAGTACAAAGGTGAAGGAATATTCTAGGCTGAGGTGCAAATCTATGCTCGAGTAGTTGGAGGAGCAATAGAAGCATACCAGAAAGAATGGCGAGAGATGCAAAATGCGAACTACCCGTAAGAAGCACTGAGGGACAGGTTTATCATACTCATTTTTCTCTTCTTTGGGTATTTTATGTTCCATTTTGAACTGCATCTTGAGGAGTTGTGAATTCTTGCATTGTTGAAGTGTAAGACCCCAGCAGGCAGATGTGGCAGTGTGTTCGGTGTGATTCAGATCGTGGCGAATGGCAAGATGCTGAATGCGAGATGTTTTTCAAGGAACTATACACTTTTGGAGGACCAAAAGTTCTTCAGTGGGGAGGTTTGATCCAGGTGGATCTTCAGGACCTGAAATTGAAGTGTTCCAATTTCTCTTCGAAGTAGTGCCATCGCGTAGAGCACAAAATTCTGAATCCGGCGCAACTTGAATGGCCGAAAAAGGAGTCTGTTTGCTCAAGTTACGCGCAGTCAAAGTTGGGTCAACCCTTGGACTAGGAGGCCGTCAGGAGGCAAAAAGTTGATGGACTCAGAATCGGTCGAAAGCAGTGTCAGTTCGGAGGGCTCATCGACATGATCACAACGAAGTTTAGTTTCGTCAAATTCTGAGTCTGTATGTCCGAGATATCGCCAGTGAAAGCTCGGTCAAAGGTTGGTCAACTCGGCTATCAGGCACAAGGAAAAGGTGTAAAATTCATCATCACAAAATTTGGTGAAAGTGGTACCATCGCGAAGAGCTCATCGAGACCTTTCCAACGGTGTTCGTTTCGTGCAAATCAGACGTCGTGTGCGTGAGTTAGAGCCAGTCAAACTTTTGGGTTGACCGAGGTACAAGTGGTATGGTTGTTGATGTCAGCATGACATCATCCTGCTGAATCGATAGTTGATTCATCGTACGGACACTTATGTGGACCAATGGGGTCTTGACACGTGGTAGTCCGTACACTCTGTACAAGTGACATGGCATCGGGTGACGTTAGCACAATCGGCGAATAAAGTCTTGACACGTGTCCTCCAGCTGACGTGGCATTCTGACACGTGGCAGTGAGTTGGCATGGTGACGTGGCAGTTATTAATAACGTGGATGTTGAGTGTGTTGTCCCAGTGAATCAATTGTTGACATGTGGCAGGCCGGTATGACAAATGACGTGGATATTCGAGCTAATCAGTGAATGCCACGTGGCCTCTCCGTTGTCGTCGGTGTTCGTTGGGTTCGTTGGAAAAATTACTGGAAGGCTCCCTTTAGATTCGAACACTGGACCTCTCTGCTGCAAATTTCGGGCTCCGCCATTCCACCAAATGCGCTTGGCTATACATGAATGGTGAGCGGTTGGTTTTGACATTGTTTTGTTTTGGTGTTTGTTTTAAAATGGCCAGTGGGAGTTGAACCCCGAACCGGCCAGGTTGTAAAATACATGCCCACCGTTGAGCCAACAGTGCGCTTTAGTATATGGTTGGCACAAATTTTATATAGATAGAAGTTAAGCCCGAATCCAAAACAATATAACCTATTAAAGGTTGTTTGTTGATTAAAAAAACAAACCAAGCCCGAAAATCAATTAAACAAAGGGCCACGAATTATTTTAAAAGATTAAGTGGTTGTTGTTTTGATTTATTGGGAGATAGAGTTGTTTTTAGGAGATATGGGGAAATTTTGGAAATCATATGGTTTTCTACCATATCGGGTAAACTTCAAGTATAAAAGGGAGGAGTCTTGGAGTGTTTTTCATCACTCATCCATCAGTTGATCATTCTCCTCTTGTTTTCCCTTTCTCTTGGTCTTTGAGAGGCTTTTTGTGAGAGAATTTCTTAGAGGGAATTAGGAGAATATTTGAGTTGTGATGTATTGATGTTCTGAGTCTTGTAGTAGATCCTATTAGGCAAAGTTAGTTTTCTTCCTCTTTGTTAGTCATCCCTAGCCTTGAGAGCTTTTGAGAGGGGTGTGAGTGAGAGACTTTTTGTATGACTTTGTGGAAAGGCTACAAGATATTGTGAAGCAGTTTTGCAAGAAGCTCCAGTGAGATATTGTACTGCCGTTTCAGAACATTTCATTAGATTGGTCACTCGATTGAGCTCGACCCGGAGACGTAGTCCACTGGACAAACTCCGTAATCAAATTGGTGTCTTCTTATCTCTCTCTTGATTCTATGTTTTGAATTCCTTCTGATTAATGTTCCTTAAGTATTTCCATTGTTGTCTTTACACCTTGTCAGAATTACCTGAACGCTGCTTCAAGTAGATCCTTCAATTGTTATACAAAACACATATATAAATATATATGTTTTATGAAAACTCACATGTCCACCGAAGAAGTGCATTCATCCATGAGTCACATCGAATATGCATACGATCCGACCAGTTAGAGGATATGAGGTATGTCCACTCTATAACAATATATACACACATATATATCAACTTAAATGAATATCTAGTTAAAAAAGAAATTTTAAAAATAATGAAAAGAATTGAAACATGCACATGCAATACATACATGCCATCATATGATATTGATGACCTAAGTCTCCAACATTCGCTTCCACCATATGGAATTCATCTGATATTGGATGACCTAAGTCCTCTGAAACATTCACCTCCACCATATGGACCAAACGATCAAGCGACGAATCAATATTTGCATCCATCTGATCTATCCCATGTCGTGCCAAAAATGATGAATGTAGAGGACTATGAAGGTGAGATGGCACCGGTGATGATGAACCAGAACCAATCAACATATCAGTAAAACCCATAGTCTGTGCAGCTACCGTATGAACTATAGGTGGATTCTAATGCGAACTAGTGGTCGGCTGAGAGTGATGGGATCCTAGAACTGAACGAACTCTATGTCTCAAATGATCTCTAACATGCTCTATACTGATCCCATTGTCTAATGCAATGTGGGCATATGCCTCCAACAGGTCCTTAGCTAAACAATGTAGAGTCATGTGTGCCATATCTCCTGTAAGTGCATCAAGCTGTGTAGGAGTAGGGATGCCAGTCATTGTAAAAGGATCCATGGTGGTCCACTATGCTGAAAATGGTGTGGATCGGGAATGTCTAGATATCAAATACTGACCTACACGATCATCAGACATCCTAGTGGTGGTAGCCGCAATGTCACCCTCTGATGTCAATTGCTTCCTTTTGGGAAGCAACAGCAACCTCATCTGCTATAGGGGTTAGAGCTAGGGTGAGAACAGGAGACCTATCACCAACTAATGCCCTAAACATTGAAGAGTGTGAGGTCTATGCTTTCGGCTTGATAGGAGAATGGAGCTATCAGCAATCCTACTGCATACGACCAACATATGGTGGAATGTCTAGGTAGTTAACTTTGGGAATTTAAATGGACCTCAACATACAACTAAACAAATACAATGGAATCTGTGGTCATTGTTTGGGTATATACCGTAATGTACTAGAATGGTAAGATCAATGAGGCCATAGCATGATCAACACATCGTTGACCTGGTATCCCCTAACCTTATGCATATTTTGATAAAATGGAAAACAAGTGGCTTTTATCATTTCTTTGGTGACACTATCTTGTATTTGTTTAAGGGGAACATCACCATGTACTTCTTCCATCTTGAAGAATAGCGATCACTTTTATGCGGGGAATGCACTAGAGTCCTCTCAAGTTCATCTTTTAGTTTTTCTAGACTATGCAATATTAACATGCATGGTTCACTATATATATCCACAGGTTTTGCACCTTGTGCTAATGAATCTCTTAATTTTTTTATCTCATTACTAGTATTTGCAAACAAAGATTCTAGCACAGATGAAACATGATCTAAATTTTCCATGTTATATATACAGTACACCTAAAAAAACAATAAGACTTTGGTAAATAATATATCTAGATAAAAAGAATACAAATCTAAAATAGAACTTGTAATTTAATTCATCTACTCATCAATAATATTTTCATACTATTAGCTTGATTTAAAAAGAATTGGAAGACAACTTTAATCTATAACATAACATCCTTAAATGGTTCAAATTTTAAATGGAAACAATGAAGAAGAATAAGAATACAAAGATTAAAAGTATATAAAATCATTTTGAAAATAATTGGGGATAAAATATTTAATCTAATAGTTGTTAACATAAAAGTAGAATAATTATATATAGCCTTGAGAACATCAAGAATTATAGAACATAAAAAGAAGTAAATCATTAAATGTATATTAATATCATGCATCTAATTAAAACATTAAAACAACAAGACACAAAGAGATGGAAATTAAAAGTTCAACTAATGATGTTATATTGAAATCCTCCCCAAGTTGATCCTCTCATCCCAATCATCATACTTAATGTTTTGGTACTTGAATGTGTTGTTACTTGAATCATGTTTTGGTACTTAATGTTATGTTTTTTAAGAGGAAGCATTTTCTCTTTCTATTACCATAAAGATTATTCTTGTTTTTGTAACTTAGTATTTCTGTTTGTAGATTTTCAACTTTTATTATGTAAATCATTCTTTGATACCCAAGTAGTTTAAAGGTTTTCTTGAATCTTATTTAGTTTTTAGATTTAAGTGATTTCTCATTGTCTAATTTCTTAATCAAATCTAAACATTGTTTGATCCTTATTTCCTTCTAATACCAAAATCATCCTCTTTTCCTAACTATAAGAAGTCATAGTTCAATCCCACCATGGTTGTGAATCAAGCTAAAATTGGTATGATTGGGAATATGCATGATACTAAATTTATCATAATGGAGAAGAATCATTTGACCATGAGGCCCTTGTTGAGAAAATGGTAATCAAGATATAGCTTTAATGCACACAACCTTTCTTTGGATCTTGCAAATTTGGCTATTAATATTAATCCTAGTACAATGATTGATCTCCTTCATATACTATGTTGATTAATAAGCCATGTGGAAAGAAAGTACTTAAAGTTAAATAGGTAAAAGGATAAGCTCAACAATCCCTTTGAGTGATGTGCCATTTTCCCTCCATCCAAAGCTTCTTCTTCATGTATTCCTCCTTATTGTTTTACTCCTATCTATCTTATGCAATTTATTTCTCCTTCCACTAAATCTCCCCAAATTTATCCTCTCCTTTTTCCTAGATCTCATCTCATGCTTACTTATTATGATGCACATAGTTCTCTTGTCTCCACATTAGTTATCATTAGTTTTGTTTGCACTTCCCATGTTCCCCTCACTGTGATATTCCTACGCAAGTCTTTGTCACTCCACACTCATTTATTATGTCATGACAAATTTATACACCACTTTCGATTTCTCATCTTGCCACTTTCATTCATGTCCTTAATCCTAGTGTGCCTCTATCTACCCTTGACATTAATATTTAAAGGCTTGTTGAGATGAAAAGTAATGTTGATTCCTTACCTAATGGAAACAAAAAAAGACATACATATAAAAATCAAACACAATTCAATTTCTATTAAAAATTTTACATATCCATTTTTTGTTGGATTTTTGGATCCTAGATTTGAGATGCACAATGTTAAAGGAGATCCCATGACACATTCAAGGTTCTTTAGTGCTACATATTTGAATTTTGTGTATGATGATAAGTTATTAGCTAAGTTCTTCCCATGAAATTTAATAGTATTATCTTCTCTTTGGGTCTATTTTTTAATATTGAAATTGGCCAATGCAAATATTGGGAATGTTAGATTGAAGTTTATTATTTTAGATTTTTTGACTGTAAACAAGGATTGACAAAGTATATACATTCTTAACATTTGCATGTGCAAGTGAGATGAATGTTAAGAACTAAAGTTGTTAGAGGCTACCACACTTAATTATGGATCTTCTAATGCTTCATCTACATCATCCTACCCTTGTAAATTTGAAAAGAAAAATTATTTCCAAAAGGATAGTAAAAAATAATGGAAATGACCATTGTACAAACTATACATTATAAATGTTTCTAATATAATTATGACTCTAAAGCCTCAACTTTTTCCTTTGTAAAATGTGCTTCAAAATTTACTTAGTGCTTGCATGCATGATTACACTTCCTCCTATTAGGCCATTAGATAAATCTAAAGTTATTCCCAAAAGATATAATGAGAAAGAATTTTGTTATTAAATTGTAGAGTTAATTGTAATTATACTCAATATTTTATGGGATTAAGGAATAATTGATTAATTTGATTCATAAAAAAAAATAGGTTGAGGGGGTTAATATTGGGGTCAATCCTTCAATTGTTCCTCCTAATGAAAATTTAAATATTTTACACTAAATAAAATCTAATAAAATGGTTCTATATGAGGGTCAAGAGATTGAGGTACATATACATGTTGTGAGCTTGAAATCATTGAGTTCACCTATGTATGTGAGGAATGATAATTTGTTGGTATTAATAAAAATTATAAGGGTACTTATTCTTCTTCTTATGTACTAGTGATTGACTTTTGTAGAAATTTCTATGGACTAACTAGTATTCAAACTTAGGACCTCCCATTTGGTGTTAGGATGCTCTACTATTGAGCTAATGGCTCACATTGTGATGAGTCTTTTTATGGCTTAGGTGTGTATCATTTCTCCAACACACTCCCTTGAGCCACAACATAGGTGTCAAATGCACCTAGCTTGGCTCTAATACCATACAAGAATACCAATTATGAGGACCTCCTATAAAAATATGACATGAAAAACCGTGAACAATATTTAAAAGATAATCCATAGTCTATCTTATTATTTATGCATATTTTCTAGGACCACCTATGCCCAAAACACAAAATAGTTTTTGTAAATACACCAATTAGATCTTATAAAATGCATTACTTAGATCAAATTATATGGTAAATTAAATATAATTAATGATTACTTTTTCTTTTAGTATGAAAGAGGTTAAATTCCAATATATGTTCTAGTGGGCTTGATTGAGTGACAAGGTGGAGTGATTGTTGTAATGAAGAACTTGCTAGGAAAGCTAACCAAGTTAAAATGTACACCTATACATACATCATTGTGGTAATATAGACCTATGTCAGAAAACACAATTGAATCCTATTAGTTCCAAAGTATTTTAGCAAAGAAGAGATAGAGGAATTTCCAACATGAGGCATAATTCAATCATAATATAATAAAACCATTAATCCATAGTTCTATGTATAAATGGAATGTTGTAGAGGAAAAGATACACATTTAATTTGCAAGGCATAACTCAACAATATGAAAACATATAGTAGAATATTGTACATTATTCTCAGGATTTTTTCTTATTTGTGAGAAATGCAAACCTTCCATGCTAATTTTCTCTAAAACACACAAATATAGGGGGCAGTGTAATATCCCACCCTTTCCTAAATTTTTCCATAGCTAGTGATATGATAATATCCCAACAACTCTATGAATTTTAAAATTGAATGTTATGGACTATATTAAAATTATTTTGTGGACTAATAAACTAAAGAATATTCTTGATATTTAATTACACGTCTCTTGAGAAAAACAATGATTTAATATCTTATGAGTATTAAATTAGATTATGAGTATAATTTAAAGAATTATAGTCATGATTTTGTAATTGTCATGTAATAGACATAAATATCATTCCTTTTGTTGGTAAAACTACATATTTAGAGTAATATTATGAAGGTTAAATTTAAATGGTTTATCTAGCACTCAAATAATCATTCTAGACTAATATTTGATTTAAAATTTCTTTTACAATGATTATTGATTATATTTAATAAAAAATACTTGATATTCCCACCAAGTTATTAAGGGTGCAAATCAACTATTGACATGGACTAAACTATTGCAAACAAGGTAAATATATATAGTAGGAGTATCAACTAATGGTGAGGCACTTTAAGTCTAATCAAACATACAATATACCAAATAATATTAATGAAATAGTGGAGAAAATAAATAAATATTCAAACCTCATGAACACTAGAATTATAATATGGAGAAACCCTTTCAAAAAATCCCACTACTAAAGAGATATGAAACTTTTATTAATATTCATAACAAGATTATAACAATCCAATCCACTCAATCTTCTTTAGTCTAATGTTTTGGCTATTTCTACATAACACTATTTAAACCTTATGTCATACATTAAATTATATATAGAGCAAGGGAAACAAGAAATGATCAATTAATTTATGTAATGAGTGGAAAAAAATCATGGTCCACAAGAAAAGAACCCATGCCCCACTATGCATTGGAACATGTACACAAAATATAAACGAACTAATGATATAGGACCTTAAATCCCATAACCTTGATAGTAACCACTCCCAATACTAGTGCTTTATGATGAAGATGTCAACTACAATAAGTCTCATCTATTATGAAAAGATGCTCCACTCTTCCCAATGTAACTCCTAGTACAATAATCATCACGATCTCCTTATTTAATTTTATTATAATAATATCTTGAGCCCATTGCTTACCTTTTCATTTTTTCTCACATATCACACTATAAAATTTTGGAGCTCATTTTCACTTTGCGAGAGTCTCTCGAGGGTTTTAATGGTGTCCAAATTGATATTTTTTAGCTTAATGCATCAAACTCATTAATATTTTTAATTTTAAGAAAATATTAAAATCAAAGCTCTATCGACTGTAATTTATGCCCTTTAGAAAGAATTTAGAAAAAGCAACATTAAAGATAAGATTTTAAGTGAATGGAACACTAATCCCAACTTACACCAACCAAGTACAAATGGGTATTTAGCTTCATGGAGATTCATTCATGGTTGGTGATGGTGCATGAGTAGGCTAATAGAGGAAGAAAGACCATATGTTCATTAAGAAGAAATTGGGAGAAAAAATAAGCTAAGTTTAAATTTGTAATGATAAGAGGATCTTGATTGAATTATATATATATATAGTTCATATGAGAACCAAGGATAACATACTAGAGTAAATAAGCTTCGATAATAAAGGAATCTTGTAAGTATGGGGAAGAAAAATATATCAAACTAAATGCACTACCAAAAGATAGATCAATTGGGATTTTTTTATAGGAAAGTGTGATATTTAATTGAAATCCTAATGTATTAATGTTGTATCTTCAACAATCTTGGAATGAGTACTTGGATGCCTATGTTGTCAAAAGATATTATTATTTTACTATTAATTCTCCTCATGTTGAAATTTCCATGAACTAGTTAGGATGCAAATCTCCACCACTAAGCTACCCACCCACTTTATGACAAGTCAATTTATGATTTAGGTATGCTAATTTTTTTGACACCTTCTTCACATTGTGAGATATTACCAAATAATTATAATGGTCATTTGGTTTTGTGTGGATCATCAACCATGTAAGGGTGTGTTTATTGATCTTACTCACCAATAAAATGTATGCATTGAATAATTTTTGTTTTATCATCATTTTATCAACAAGCATATGCATATTTGAGGGTTTATTTAAAATTGACTAATGATATGTTGATTGAAACTATAGGATACATTATTTTACCTTAATTTTTTGGTCTAAAAGATGAGGGAAGTTCTTATTCTATGTCATATTCTTTCTTCTTTAGATGTATCTCATATTTTATTTGGGTATCCATGGATAAAGCAATATCAAGCAACATCATCTATGTCATGCCATCAAGGTATCAAATATGTTTGAACACTAGTAAAGAGGTTACAATTGCAAGAGATCCGTATATGCCTTTATTTAGATTAAGTCATTTAACCTTAAATAATTTTAAGAACATACATAAGGATCCTCTATATAAGTGCAAAGTTCTTTGCCTAATTTGTAAAATTTTCAAAAGGAATAACAATGGTGGGAAAATCAAGACAAGATGCAACAATTTAGAATTCCTAAAGGGTTTACAATTATTAGAGCAAAGTAGGTTATATGTAGGTTTTATATTATAAAATGATTCAAGAATCTATAAGGCCAAAAGAACCATAAGCATTGCAAACTTTAGTTTAGAAGCATAAGGGATTGGATATTTTCATTCCTAAACATGGTTTTCATAAAAAAAATTACTTATGTAGCAAACACACTATATAATTCACAAAGAAGAGTAGGGTTTTTAGCTTCATTTGTTATATGGAGATATTTTATTGTAATGTACGTAATCAATGATATGATTCTTGATTTTTTATAAGATTTAATATTATAACACCTTAACAAATCAAGCTATGACTTTCATGGTTCACTCCTACATGTATGAAATTTGCATTTTCATCTACAAGTTTGACCCTAAATTTGTAGTTTTAAAATTATTATGTGAGCTTGACCCTACATTTCTAGTCTTTAGGAATGTATTTATCTCCATTTTTTTGACTATGTTGAGAGCCATTATAATGTTTTTTTGCACTAACTTTCAGAGGAATCTTGTTTTTCCTTACTCAAACCCTTGGATTATGCAAAACGAGGAAGCAAAATACTATATTAAAAATGGTTTAAAAATTTTCAAACAAGTGCAATTTGAATTCAACAAATTTAAAAAAATTTGCATATAGGGTTTTGAAATTAAACAAATACATGCATTTTGAACTCAAAAAAAATGGAATTTTAAATACCTCGTGCTTAATAGTGGTTGATATGCGAGTTGGAATGATGAAGTTTGAAGAGAGGACCCGAAAAACGCTTTTGCCGGTGAGAGAAACTTTGTTGGGTCATTGTTCGGATGATGTTCACCGTGTGCAGGGAGACAGTGACTCACTGGTAAATTCACAGTAAAAATGTGAAAGTGAAAGCATTTTTTTTTATTTTGTCATATTGAAGGGGTTCGGCCGAACCCACTTAAATATTGTTTTTTTAATGGGTTGGTGATTGGTTCGGTCGAACCCATTTGATATGAAGAGTGGAAAAAATTTGAAATTTCCTTCCTCTTCAAAAGTGTAAACCACTTATGTGGCTTCACCCTAACATGAGTGTGTTATAATGTGAGCACATTATAACTAATGGAGTGTGTTATAGCATGGTCACATTATTTTCTATGTTGAGAAGTTCAACCGTTAGGTTTTGATTTTCATTTACCATCCAATCTAAAAGGTTGGACTGACATTTCAACAACCAAAGATGTTTTTTTTCAAATTATACAAAATTGACACAATATTGAGTGTTCTCTTCATCAAATTTTCATGTGTTTCAAAGTCAAGTGAAAAAATGACATAGTAAAGTTGAGTTATCTCTTAGCTTTCTAACCATGTAATTTTTTCATATTTTGAATATGTTAATGTTTTTCAATATTTAATTTCTTTTGCTAGTGTCTTCATTTTTTGTCAAAAACCTATATGTGGTATTGTTGGCTTCATTTTTTAACCATTCATCAAAATTTTAAATAAATTATATTTTTTAAAACTAGACTCTAATGTATACATAGTTAAAAAGAAATTGATTTTTGATTATTTTCCTATAAAATTTGGGGGGGAGCATGCTCAGTTTTTTTATTTTTCAGGGTGTGTCAACTTTGAAAATTAGTAAAAAAACATATATTTACTATAAACTAATAGAAAACTGGGCATAAACTACATGGTGTTAGCTAATTTCACACCGAAGAATTTTTTAAATACTAAAAAAACCATTTTAGGGGTAGCACACCAGATGCTATGTTATGGTTTTTTTTTTATAGAAACATGAACACTTTGTGTGCTCCCTCTTTTTGAACCCCTTAATCTCCACCATTTTAAAAAAAAAGTTAGTAGTTTGGAAAGTTGATTCAGATCACTATGACTCTTGTTCTATTTGTGTCTTCTAATTTTGAGTGTGACTATCTTCAATTTCTCATCCAAGATTAGTCTTTCTTGATTTTTTTAAAAAGGGTGACCACTTAAGACCACTTTTTGGTCCCCTAGATCTCCATTCACTTACTTGAGAGTTTAGATACTTGTGGAGTACTTTAGAGTATTCCCTATGTTTTCATGCTTATCCTACAAGAACTCAACATTAGGTTTGTATTCATCAATATGTGGATTTAGATTGGGCAGATGCCATTGATAGTAGAAGATCCACTAGTGGATGTGTTTTCATAATTTTTGGTGGTTCTATTATTTGGATGAGTAAGCAATACGCTATAGTCACTTTGTTCATGATAGAAACATAGTACATGGAAGTTACTCATTCTTGTAAGGAATTTATTTATCTTAAGATCTCTATTGTGTTCTAATGTTGTGCTTCATGCAAGCTTGATTACTATTTCTTTGTGTCATAGTATCATATGTTTGGAAAATAATTTGACTATCCATACAACGATAATCACATTGATTTGATGTACCATTTTTTTGATATGGTAGAGGATGGGAGGGAAAAATTAGAAAAATTTGACACTTTCAAAAATGTTATAAATTCCTTGATAAAGTCTATGAGCATAGAGAAATTTAGATGTTGTTCATATTCTATGGGCCTCTCAACCCCTAGTAGTTGATTTCATGCTTTATTTATAGCTCTTGATAGGTGTTTGACAAGTGGGAAAATGTTGGGATTAGGGTGTCTCAAACTTTACATAACCTAACATTGATTTATTACTTACTTATATCTATGTTTGTAATTTCATGTTCATCTAATGATGTCATCTTGTGGGACTTATCATGGTGAGGTGTTATCCTACATGTAAGGTGACTAGGATGACATTTTAAAAACTCAATTTCAAGAGGTAGGTGTCCCACTTTGTGGGCCCCTTTGTGAAGCTCAATTTGTGACATGTGTCATAAATGATAAGTCTATGATAGATTTGTGATTGTTATGCCAATGTCAGATTATGATAGCTATAAGAATCAGGAAATAGAAAAAAAAAATGATAGATGGGACCCCATTTATGTAGGTGCCTATACATGCAAGGATGTTGCATGTATGTAAGCACATTGCATGTCAAGGAGGTCTACTGAATGCATACAAGTGTTGTATTTCCAGCATGTTTCCTTCTAGGGTGTCTAATATAGAAACATAAATATTTTGCTTTATAAGCTCTATAAATATGATGCTTGTGGAGTACTTTGTATTATGATGTTATTTCACAAGTACCATTATGCTATCAAAATTGCTCCAAAAGTCATGTTTTTGTAATCTCCTGTAAGAGCTTATCTCTAGAAGGGCTATGCTTTGGAGTGTGGGATTTTTCTCCCATAAGGGATTTCCCCATCATGTAAATTTATGTTATGGTTTATATTGCCAATTTTTATATGTTTTAAATTGTGCATCTTCTTTTTGTAATTGTTTAAGGATTTTAAAATTTTCCACAATTTCTCCTCATTAGTTTCATGTAGGAAGCATTTCTTGTTTCCTTTCATATACTAGGATGATGAAAAATTAAGATGATTGTATATATAAATGAAAGTCAAAAACACTTGAAAAATCTATTTAACAATATCGAAAAAATTAAATGGAATAGAATATGGATGACACAAGACACAAAAGATCTATGCAAGAAATCCTCTTAGAAGAAAATCACTACCAAAAGATGTTCACAATTATATTATTTTAAAAATATAACATATTTAATACAATAAGGTCTTTGAAACCTTTATAGAGTCTTATCTACATTATACCCTTCTTCTATAATCAATCTAATTAACATAATTTGGAAATATACATGACATCAACTTATTGCATAAGTTACCAAGTTTGATAGCTTCATGTGGATAGTCAGCTTATACACTATACCACTATTGCATTATATGAATAAAGAGTTAAATTACTTACACTATCAATCTATGCATACATGCTGTAAGTATAACCATTGGACCAACTCCTCACTTTTGTAGCTTAAGAAAATGTAGCATTTCTCTTGACTTCTTGTGGTAGCAAGTGTCATATTTTAGGAAATTATCTTTCCCTCATATTGTGCCACATGATCTTCACTACTTCCACACGATCTTTTGCATTTTGTTCATGAATCAACAACATTAAATACATATATGGTTCTAATTTCTTCCAAACAACTTATAACTGGTACCACAACATCCTCACATACTTTGAAAGAAACATTCCTCTACTCTGCTACTTTTGAAGAAATTCAATACAACTAAGAGAGATTAATCATGTCAACAAAAATGGGTAGAGCGAAGAAGGGTCCACATAGAGGTGCACAACAATGGTGGAAAACCCTAACTTTTTCTATTTTCTCCTTAGATGAAGATGAAGATGAAGATGGAGAAGGCGATGGTAATGTTTCTCCCATTGGAGCTGCTGCTCTTTCTAAGGCTATGGGTGTCAAGTTGGCCTAGGCTTTTGATCTAGATTATGATGAGACATATGCTTGGTGGGAGTTGGAAGACCTTGTTTCCCCTCCTACAATGTCTTATGATGGGTATTTCCCATACGAGGAGTTCCTCATGGATCTCTTACTCAAGGCTCGTCAAAAGGCAAATAAGCTTGTTGAGGTGTCGGTGGTGAGGCCATTGATGGTGCAAAGTTTTTGGGTTTGAGGAAATGTTTCCTTTTTCCTTCTAAGGGTTCCCTACCCTACACAAAGGAGGATCTTGTCCTTTCCTCTCCCATCTCTCTTGCTCTAAAGGTGTGTAGATCTTAGTCATCAGTTAATTCTTCTCTGGTTGTTACCCTCTATTTGCTGACTTTTTTAAGTCTGTTGTTCCTATGAATGTTGCTCCTATTCTTATTCCTAGAGGGGTGGAAAAGTTGTTTCTAATGAGGATTCCAGTGCCCTGATGATTATGGAGGCTCCTCCTATGGAGGTGTGCAGATTTTAGCTATTGGTTGAAGAATTTGTTGCTTCTTCTCTGATTGTTTCCCCTCTATTGGCTATCATTTCTAAGTCTGTTGTTCCCATGGTTCTTGCTCTTGTTCTTACTGCTAGAGGGGTGGAGGAAGGTTTTTCTAATGAGGATTCCAATACCCTAAAGGTTATGGAAGTTGTGCATATTTCTATTGATGTTCGTGATTCTCTCCTTGAGGAGACGACTGATTGGTTAATTTTCTCGCTTGTTGGGAGATTATGTGGTAATCATCCCAACATTGATAATGTTCATAGATGGATCTCTCGAATTTGGAAGCTTCATGGTAAGGTTTAGGTATCTGAAATGTTCAATGGTTTTTTCTTTTTTCCTTCTCTTGTCAGGAAGATTGTATTAAGGTTATGCTTGATGGACTTTGGTTTTTGTGGTTAAATGGTTTAAGTCTTCAAAGATGGTCACTTGGGTTTAATCCTTTGGATGATTCTTTCAAGTTTCCTATTTGGGTTTGTCTACATGGGCTTCCCTTGGAATTTTGGAATGTAAAAATTCTCATCTCTATTGCTATCTCCATTGGGAAATACTATGCTACTGATAAGATTATGAAATTAAGAAAACAATTTTTTTAATGCTAGATTCTATGTTTATGGAGAAAAATTAGTAGTTGTCCACTCAGGTTACCTTGTCCTCTAAATTTGGTGTTTGGGTTCAATAGTTAGACTTTGAAGACTCCCTCGTAATCTTCCTTTCTTGTGGTAAAGTGGATCATTCTTCCACTACTTGTCTTAAGAACAAGAAACAACACTTTTTTTTTTAAGAAGAAAGGCAATCAACAAGATGCTAAGGAGGACTCTTTTACTCCTAGTTGGAACAAGATAGAAAATTAGCAAGCTATTAAGGAGGATTCTTTTTCTCCTATTTGTCAAGAAGTTCTGAAAGCTCATCTTAAAGTGTTTCCCCCATCGGATTATTCA
Source organism: Sequoia sempervirens (assembly GCA_007258455.2). NCBI lineage: Eukaryota > Viridiplantae > Streptophyta > Pinopsida > Cupressales > Cupressaceae > Sequoia > Sequoia sempervirens. The sequence continues at coordinate 79,607 of VDFB02115623.1, read as the reverse complement.
TTTTTTGGACCCCTCATCTATTGCTTTAAGGATGGGGGAAAGTTCTTCAAGTGATTGTATGTCTCGTCTTCCCTGAAAATAGTTTGTTTGGGGGAGAAGGATCCTTGTTTTGAGATAAAACCAAGTTCTTTGGAATAATTTTTTAAACCACCATGATTTTGGTGGGCTAGTTGGTTTGTTTGTCTTTGTTTTCCTTCTAATGTTTGTTATTTTTATTGTTAGTTGTTGTTGGTAGAGCTTCATGACACATCTTTTTCTTGTACAAGGGTCGGGGCCCTTTCAAAACCTTGCTTACGTAATCAAAAACATCCTCACATGTGAAAAAACATATATGATGTACCACAACACCTACAACATAATTGTCATATGTAAACCACGATGCCAACTATACCACAACTTTTGATAACTCATGAGATTTCACCACAAAGTATTATGTATACAAACTCTTATTACAAGGGCTCTTCAGAGATGAATATCATCGAATTCCATATAATAATAAGGGAAATAATTAAAATTTTATCAATGAAAAAAGTGTCACTACATCATGGGTAGTTGGTTTGGGACACATTATGTTTCATGAAGTTTACCTTTACCAAGAATTTGTCATAGTATGTGCCCAAAATTATGATTATAAAAAAAATGAAAGTGTTGGCAAAGAATCCAATAAGAAATATTTTTTGTTCATTTTGCTTTATTTATCTTTTCTGTTGATTACTTAATACAATGTTATCCTCTAGTTCTTCATACCATCTATTGACAATTTTTCACAAATCCTTGAATGTTAACAATGTTTGCATATGTGTATTCCAATCCCATAAAAATAAGAACCAATAGTCTTGATACCTGCACGATTTGTCTATCATACTCCAAACAATTAGAAGGATAATCCCTCTTTTCCAAGTTTTTATCAAAATATTTTTTCACCTACTTGTATCACCCTCCTCTTTACTCTCTCTCATGCAATTAAAGAAACAAATTATCCACAATATTTAGCATAAAAACTAGCAATTATCACCTTCCAACATTTCATCCATACCTGAAAAAATATATGTGCCCTTTACAAACTGCAATTTCTCCTCACCGACCAATTCAGCCCTATGTTTGGGCTCCAAGTGAAATGTGATGGCAACGGGGAACCGCACTATGATAATTAGAGGGCGCACCTAAACTCCTTGTTAAAATTCATTGATCCAAACTACGCATTTATACATTAAAATTCATAATGGAATTCAACTAATAGAACAACTGTCTTCTAACAAAACAATTTTATGAAAATTGACTGTCAGCAATTCACCTTCAGAAAAATCATCAACAATTTACTGTGGGAAAATTCACCGTCATCATAAATTCATTTTATGAAAAATTCACCACCAATAATTTATTACAGTAAATTTTCCATAAGATGAATTTGTCATGTTGGTAAATTTTCCGACAATGAATTACTGATGTTGGATTTGCCTAATGCCTGTTCATAAATAATTAAATTGATTTCAAACTTTTGGAGTTTTCGATATTCAAATGGATACCGTGAATCTGCAAACAAGCGCATTATCCTTGAGCAGCCAGAGTCCATTTTCCATTTCATCAATGGAAAACATCACCTTTGGTTGGTTTCCATCCTAAGATAACAACCATTTTCCTTTTTGGCAGCGCTTGATTATCTTCTTATGGATATGGTGCTGAATAAACTGAAGCAGATTTTCCCTACAAAACTGATGTGTGTCCTGAAAGACAGCCAATCTAAAAATGAGTTTTGATTCAAGGTGGGAGGGCTCTGGGAAGAACCCATGGTCTCTTCAAAGTGACATCCTTGTTCAAATAAGCTTAGAGCTAAGATAGAGGATTGTAATAGTTACTGTTCAGTGTTGAGAGGAAAGTGCCAGCGAGGTGCAGAGGGCACGGAATAGTCTGAAGTTTGACAACTATGATTTAATCCCTCTTCTTCAAAAGTCAAACAAATTGGCCTTTATTGTTCCAGAAACTAACTTTGGGTTCCTTGAAGCAATTTAAAGAAATGCCTTGAATTATGGCGACATGAAGTGTTCAATGCTACAAGGCGTAGTTAAAAATCTGGTAATATCTTCTGACAACATGGATGTCATTGTTGTTTTAGAAGATGAAGTTTGTGTGAAGTCGAGTTGTTGACTTTCACCACTGTTCTAAGAGACTCACATTCTCGATTCTTGCAAACCACTTTAAGTATAGTATCCCAATAAATTACACAGGAATCTCAATTACATCTCATTGGTCCTGTCACTCGTGAATTGTGTGCGCTTGGGTAATCTAGTAAAGCGGTCTCTTTCATAAAAATCAAAATTATATCAAATCTCTGAATTAATGAACAAGAGTTGAAATAACAGAGGAATCGACAATGTAAATAACAGAGTAATGTGTGTCTGTTTGAAACAGACAGAAACACAAACGTTTTCACTCTACAGCTTGAACAAGAGTGGAAATAAGTAATAACAGAGGAATCGACAATGTAAATAACAGAGTAATGTGTGTCTGTTTAGAACAGACAGAAACACAAACGTGTTCACTCCAAAGTCCAAAGCTTGAAAGAATATATTACAAGATTTTAAATTCATAAGCTGCACCATATATATATGTGTGTGTGGGGTTGGGGGGGCGTTTATGCTGTTCATTTGCTAGCCAAAACTTGACTGGCTAGGCCTTGAACTCACAACTAAAGAATATATTATAGACAGTAGGGACTGAAGCCTTAGACATGAAATATTGTTAAGATATTTTGTTTCGCAGACTGAAGTTCTCTTTCTGCAGGGTTAATCTCTTGTTGCCTTGCAATTTTTAACATATACAATTAAACCTTGTTTCTACAACATTAACCAGTTCAACTAACACTTCAAATTAGTTTTGATGTGGCAGATATATCATCTCAGTAATTGGCTGGTGGGGTTATTCTCTTGTTGCTTTCGGTATTGCTCTCCTTAAGGATATGTAGAGTGTTTCTTCTGAATCTGTGTCCATTTATTTACTGTAAATGCTACAGCAAAAAGGAATTATTTTATAAGAAACATATTCTTTCCATAATTCATGATAGCGATAGAGTGCTTCTGGATGTAATAGTTTGTTTTCATCTACTGGCTGCTCCCATCAATCTTTTCATTATTCATGATAGCAATAGAGTGCTTAGTGAAAAGAAAAAATCATCTACCGGCTGCTCCCATTCAAACCCCATCCCTATCAAAGAAAACAGTCAAGCAACAATTTGTCCAGGAAATTGTTGACACAGATCCTTGTATAGTTAAGAATACTAGGATACTTGGTGAATATAGAGTCAGTAATGTACGTGCTCCAATTTTTCTGAGGGTGGATTCTTCCAAATATTCATTGGAAAGCAAGGGTAGCTTAACAGTTAACCCATAGGACTTATGCTTCGAAGATCTTTCTGGGATTGAAGGTGGGAGATTAGTGTTTCATCGAAAGATCTGATTTTTTTATGGACTGCGGGCCTCCCTGAAAACCAGATCTTATTCGTGTTTGGTGGAGAAGATGGCCGTGAAGTATCGTTTTGGGATCCTGAGATTACCTTATAGATCTCAAGGGTTTCACATTTTCTTCCACCTAGATTTTTATAGTATTGAATATTCAAAAAGCGCCCGTGTATGTCAAATAGGATTCTTTTCCTTGAGCAGCCATACTGTATTTTCCATTTCACCAATGAAAACCATTACCTTTGATGGGTTTCTGTCCTAAGATAACAACCACTTTCTTTTTTGGCAGGGATAGAAGGCCGGATTATGTTCTTATGGGTGTGGGGCTGAATAAACTGCAGTGGGTGTGAGGCTGGATAAACTGCAGCAGATTTTCCTTACAAATCCGATTTGTGTCACGACAGACAGACAATCCGGAAAAAGCGTTTTGATTAGGCTCAGGTTGGTTTCTCGATTAAAAAAACAAATATGCTATAGAATTAAGGCTGGGGTCTTATGGATGGAGGTTTTCTTAAAAAAAAATCATTGGGTGTTGCTGAGATATTTTAGGAATATTTTAAAATTGACGGTATAAACTATAATAAATTTGATAGACCATTCAACTTAAAAGTTTAAGTTCTGAAATTTAGGATCAAAATAAATATATAAAGATCATTTTTCTTCCAATTTTTTACTTGACAGGAATGTAAAACTTCATATGATTGACAAGTGTCAAACAAAATTCATGGGGCAATTTCTAACTCCACCTCATTTTCACCTGCTCAAAATATGCAGCCCTAAAAGTCAAACAAAATTCATGTAAGATTCCAATTAATCTTGTAGCATTTTTTTTTTTGATTTCAGGAGACCCCTGCTCCTTAAAAATAGATCCTAAAACCACGTGAAACCCTAGTCTAATTAGAATCTTTTCTAATAATAGCAGTCCCTACTTTTTAGTTTGAAGATTTGAGTGGCTGGAGTCTGATGGGGGAGCTCAAAGATCTATTTTGAAGGAGCAGGAGATCCCATGAAAAGAAAAACAAAAAAAAGAAAGCTACAAGACTAATTAGAAATTTTTTCCTCAACAACAGTAACCTACATTATTCCTCAACAACAGCTGTACTCCGCTTTAGGAGCTTAAACTTAGTAAACTACATTGCAAAATTGATGGGACCACCCACTTTAAAATAATCTTAAAAAATCACAGCAACACCCACTAAATTTTTTTAGGAAGCCCCCCTTTATAAAACCCCAGCTAGAAACTGCCCCATCAACATATTAAATTCTCAACAATTAAATTTTTTATTATTTTATATTTATTTACTCTGTTAAAATGATTACGTAAAATAATAAATATCAAAATTAAAAATTTTAAGCTTAAATTCCACAAAAAAATTTATGAAACCACCCACTGAAATTTTTCAAGAAATGCTCCATAAAAACCCACGGGGGAGCGCTCTGGGAAGAGATCATGGTTCCCCATAGTCACAAGTCCTAGTTGCAATCAGCCTAAGGCTGAGCTCGGCAATGATGATGGTGACTAATGAGAGGAGAGTGTTTGTTTGGAGGTGGAGTGGGCGTGGACTAGTCTTGGCAGCTTCAGATCTACATGGAGATGGTGAAGTTTGACAACTATGGTTCTAATCCCTTTTCATGAAAGGTTAAGCGAATTGGCCTTTACTGATTCGGAAACTAACTTTGGGTTCCTTGAAGCAATTGAGAGAAATACCTTGAATTACTGCGGCATGAGGTGTTCAATACTCCAAGGCTGGCACATGACAGTTAAAAATCTGGTAATGTCTTTTGGTAACATGTACGCCACTATCGTTGTAGAAGATGAAGTTTGTGTGAAGCCAATCTGTTGACATTCAGCACTGTTCTGAGATACTCGCATTCTCAATTCCTGCAAATCCCAATAAATTTCGCCGGAATAACAAATATGTTTCATTGCTCCTGTCACTTATGGGTGCTTGGATAATCTAAGAAAGCAGTCTCTATTATCATAAACAAATTACATAAAACAGAGGAATCTAAAGTGTCGAGAATAATAATTTGGGACAGACAGAAACCCATATGAATCTGGTTTATGGTGTTTAATTCCTAGCCAAAACTGGACTAGCTAGGTAAACCACAAATACAACCGAGAATATATTACAGACAAGACATGAAATACTGTAAACAGAATTTATGCGCACTTGGATTCACATTCTCGGTGTAGTTGAAAATATGAGAATAGTGTCTGCAAGAAAGCCAGAAGGAGCAGAGTGCATGCAGCCATTACTGATGCAGCTCGCCATGGCTTTGAGAAATGTTCCTGCAAACACCCACCAAATAAAACTCCATACCTACTTCTGTAATAATTGTTTACAGCCTTGATTGTATTGTCGATAGGATCATATGGGCTCCTCCGTATTGATCTGCGGATGCCATTACACAGAATGCTTATCTCTTTATTACTTCCTAAACTACTATAGATGATACCATATTTCTTCAGTACTGCAACATCGTTAGGAGTGTCGACCAATCTGTCCATCAGGTCTGCATAGCAAGTAAACACTCTACTTTTCCACTTCATGAATGCTTCCAGTGCCACCATATTCCTCAAGAAAACATCTGTTCTGTAGTCCATCTCTATACAAGGGAGGAACAGTGTAGAGCTGGCTCTATCAAACCTTATCTCTTCGGATGCCCATGTGAAAGGAGAGAATTTCACCCCTCTCCTGTGTAATTCTGTTGCTGGAGGGAGATTTATGTCAGCTTTACGGGATTTGGGAGACAAAAGTACCCTAAATCTTGATGTCATCTGATGAAGAAACTGAGAAGCGGTGCTCCTCAGCATAATCCCACTATGATTATCTCCGAAGGGTGCATTTGTCCGAGAAGGATTTTCCTTCGGAAAGATGAAATTATAAAGGCATTCCAGTATATGCCTTTCATCAGCCAAACCATTGTAGCATTCTCGCGTAACAGAACGATAAGAATCCCCAACATGCACGAAAGGGGAGAAATTTTTACAGGCACTTGAAATTGTCATATTAAGCCTGTTTAAAGCTTGACTTTCTGAACCAGTCTGCCATTCCAAAACTTTTTTCAAAACGAAAAGTGGGATTTGATTCTCCAGCTTAAATATATCAGCCTGAAGTGGGAAGAACAAAGGGCTCTTCCTTTCTGGATTAAAAACAGCTTCCATGTTCTGAAAATAAGGGTTTGTCTGTTGAATTCTAGGGCTTTCACATTGGTTATAACAGCCAATGAACTCCAGAATAAACACAGCATCTCGAGCCATCATCCACCCTAGTACATCATCTCCACACTCAATTGGATCATTATAGCTGTTCCTTATGTCCCCTCCAATACTAATTAGATCTTTAACCAAATCCTCAAAAGTCCCTTCCTTTGCCTTTTTTTCAATTTGGATAGTAAGCTTCGATTTATATCTTTCAGACTCAAACAGTTCAAGTTTAAGATGATGGTAAGGACCAAGGGAAACTACCTGTGGCATATAAGCATCTGGCCTTTCAACACGCAGGGGCTTTGGTATGATGAAGATGTATGGATGCAAATGAGATGCTATGCCTTGTTCTTCCCCATGCTTTTGTGTGTTCTTTATTTGTTCCAGCCATTGAGAAACCCCTACTTTAGGAACTGTCATCTTTTCTGACATCAAGATTCATCAAAATTGGAAATAAGGAAATGGGGATGTGATCCAGCAATTCATTAAGGTCTCCACAGATTTTTACACCATATTCATTTTCTGCAGACATGATTCATGTGGGTCTATGCGGAGTACATGTATTTGCCAGTCATATGTTTTGGAATCTTTGAAGTCCTTGCAGTCAGGCTGACATCATATTGGGTAAGCTGGACATGACCACTCCAATCGATTCCCTTGTGCAGTGTCCTACACTTTCCCAATTCATCAGTGCAAATGCAAGCAAGATACACGATGTCAATGTGATTTGTCATTTCCTGCAGACATGAACGCCTGTTGTATTTGGACAGATGGCATCAGCCATTGCTCATGCAATAACAATGGTTGTTTAAAAATAAATCAGAGGTAGAAGCTTCTAGGCAGCGATGTTGTGGAGCCCTGTACAAGAATTAATTTTCTGAAAAGGATACAAATAATTTTGTTATCTGATAAATTGAAATTTATATTAAATAGAGGAAAGGACCCTGTAGTTGAGTACCTAACTTTAGCTTTTTAAAATTGTAAGAAAAAATTTCAAATCACTTCTAATTTTTGCCAGCAGTTTATTTGATAAGGCCTCTGTTTATAATTAAGGTTTCAGGGTCACATCATCAAATATGATGTCACATCAGCATGCTTTTTGTCAGGGTGTTCAAAAAAGCCAAAAAAAAAGTGAGACAGATAATTATGCACTAAGAGACAGATAATTATGCACTAAGTTATGCTTCATTGGTGCACTAATGTGGCATCACATGATTTGTCACTTCTAAATTTAAGGAATACATTTTATTCAATTATGGTAGTCAACATCAACACTAACAACTCTAGGCAATGGTTATGGAGCATACAAATTCACTACTGTGGCTGTGCACTGTAATTGTGAGAGCTTGAAAAAACAAAATGCACCCTCCGGAGAAAATCAATTTAGGGTGGTTTGAAATATAAGGTGAATTTTATTGAGTTGAATTTTAGTTTAATTCATCCCCTTCCGTTGCCATTTAGATAATATTTATTTTTGAAAACTTTATTTTCACATATTTTTATTGTAAAATATTTATTCATTTTTTTTATATATATTAATTTTTATTATATTTAAATTGAATTTTTTTATAATTTCTTTATATTTTAGTTAACATAAATTATAACTAAATTATATATATATTGTTTATTTTTTTAATAAAACTTGATTTTAATATATTTTTATTATAAAATATTTATTGATTTTTTTATTTATATGAATTTTAATTATTTTTTAAAATGTTATTTTTCAAAAATTTAATAATATTATATCTTCTTTATTTTTTAGTTAATATAAATTAAAATTAAAATTAAATATATATAGTTTATTTTTTTAAAAGAAAATTTGATTTTAATATATTTTTATTAAAAAATATTTATTGATTTTTTACTTATATGAATTTTAATTATTTTATTAAATATTTTTTTAGTAATATTTTTATAACTTCTTTATTTTTAATTAATATAAATTAAATATTTGTTGTTGTTTTTTTTTAAATGATTTTAATATATTCTTATTACTAAATATTTATTGATTTTTTATATTTTAAAAATATTTTCCTTGAAAAATTTAATAATAGTTTTTATAATTTCTTTTTTTATTAATATAAATTATAACTAAAATTAAATATATGTATTTTTTTGAAATTTTTGATTTTAATATATTTTAATTACAAAATAGTTATTGATTTTTTTTATTTATATTAATTTATATTATTTTTTATTTTTTAAATTTAATAATATTTTTATAATTTATTTATTTTTTAGTTAATATAAATCTTAATTAAAAATAAATACATTTTTATTTTTTTCCAAATAAATCTTGATTTTAATATATTTTTATTACAAAATATTTATTGATTTTTTTATTTATATGAATTTTTATTGTTTTCTAATTTTTTTTTTCATAAATTTAATAATATTTTATAAATTCTTTATTTTTAAGTTAATATAAATTATAACTAAAATCAGATATTTTTTGGATGCAATATCAATTTTCATTTTACAATTTTATAAATTAGTTTTTAATTGAATTGTGTAATTTCAAAGGACTGATGATGAACAGAATGTTATGAGATAAAATATTGATATTCTTAAAGTGTAAAATAAAATCAATAAATACTTTAAAATTATTCTAATTATCAAATTTTCACCTTTATATATTTTTCAATCTAGATCTAAATAAATGTTCTTGGCATAATGTAGTTTTTGTATGTTAATATACTTATAGTTTTATAGTATGAATCTAAGTTTAAAACCCATCAATTTTATCTCTTTCAGCCAACCCAAAAGTATGATGCACAATGGTCATTTTCTAACTCATCTGGGGAGATTAAAGACATATTTTAAAGTTAGATGAAAAGGATTGACAAATTTTTTCATTATATTTCTAAACTCACACATGAGTTTAATGTAAAAGATGATAAAATGTTAGAATGTTCTTAATGTAGTTATAATTTATATTAACTAAAAAGTAATGAAATTATAAAAATATTACTAAGAAAAACATTTAAAAGAATAATAAAAATCCATATAAGTAAAAAATCAATAAATATTTTTTAATAAAAATATACATAAACCAAGTTTTCTTTTAAAAAAAAAACTACATATATTTAATTTTTTTTTTTTAAAATACACATAGTTATAATTTATATTAATAACAAAAAGTTATAAAAATAATATTAAAATTTTGAAGAAAAATATTTTAAAAAATATAAAAGTTCATATAAATAAAAAAATCAATAAATATTTAGTAATAAAAATTTATTAAAATCATTTAAAAATAAATAAATTACAAATATTTAATTATATTAACTAAAAATAAAGAAGTTAAAAAAGTATTACTAAGAAAAACATTTAAAAGAATAATAAAAATTCATATAAGTAAAAAATCAATAAATATTTTTTAATAAAATATATTAAAATCAAATTTTCTTAAAAAAAAAAATGACACATATTTAATTTTAATTATAATTTACATTAACTAAAAAATAAATAACATATAATATTATTAAATTTTTGAAAAATAACATTTTAAAAAATAATTAAAATTCATATAAATTAAAAAATCAATAAATATTTTGTAATAAAAATATATTAAAATCAAATTTTCTTAAAAAAAAACTATATATATTTAATTTAGTTATAATTTATGTTAAATAAAATATAAAGAAATTATAAAACTTTTATTAATTTTTTGAAAAAGACATATATTTTAAAATATAATTAAAATTAATATATATAAAAAAATTAATAAATATTTTTGTGAAAATCAAGTTTTCAAAAACAAATATTATCCAAAAAGGCAGGCGCAAGGGGATGAATTAAATTAATATTCGATGAATTAAATTAATATTCAACTCAATCAAATTCACCTTATATTTCAAACCACTGTAAATTGTTTTTCTTAGCATACAAACACGGGTCTGACAAATACAAGAATTTGTAAGCAACAACTGTTAGTCTGACAGACACGAGAGGGTGCATTTTGTTTTTTCAAGGTCTGATAATTAGGGCAGTGTACAGCCATGGGTAGTAAATTTGTATGCTCTATAGCCATTGCCACAACTTTAAAGCCAAAACCATTGGTCCAATATTCTTGAAAATATTGAATTTAAGAAATTCTATTTAAAAGAAAAATTTTAACTTTTGTATTATTATAAAATTTAGGAGATTCTATTTGTAAGAATTCTTAAATATTCTCAATTGTATTCACAAATAATAAAATAGATTTCAATAACAGATTTTGTGTTAATTTGTCCCACAAAAAACATGGATGAAGAAGAGGCCACACTTCCAGCTAGTCCTCAGCATTGTTTATTTTGAATTATGTACATTTTTATCATATTTCAAGAATGAAAATATTTATCTTTTATTTATAATGTAAATAAATTGTTTATTTGGAACTTCTAATTATTTGATAAAAATAATTCTACAAAAAATTACTTTTTATTTTCATCTGCAATGATTTTTCATTGATTTTTTCAATTATTTAAAAAGTGGATAGTATCACAAAATTCTATTTTCATTGTTTAATTACACTAATTTTTGTTTTATCCATCCAATAAATCATACAATGATTTGCTAATTGAAAACAATAAATGACTCAATATCTATGATTTGATAATATGATTTAACATGATTATATTGTTGAATTGTTCAAGATCTAAATTTTATAGTTGTATGATAGTGTTTAGAATTTTTATTGTAAAATATAATTAATTTTTAAAAAAAGATTATATCATATCAAATAAAATATTTTACATCAACTACCACCAAATTATACAAAAAATTATATATAATCATAAAAAAAATATTAACTTATCAACAAATTTAACTCTATTTCATGAACAACTAAATATAATTTAAGATTTTTTAATCTTTTAACTTCATTTAATTCATACTTTATAAATAGTTTTTAAATCAAAATAAAATAATTATAAAATAATAGATTTAAATTAATATATTTTACATTAAAATTCAAAAAGATAATATAAAATCTCTTTGAAGTATATTTAAAGTAAATGTAAATTGTCATGTGAATTCATTAAGTATAATAATTGTACATTACATACTTGTAAAAAGTACAGTGTATTTGGTATATTGTGAATGAGCATGAGTTTTAACAGACATTAAATTTTTTTATAAAATGTTGTTTATATTTTAGGAGCTAGCTAACTCCTAGACAAAATGCACCTATGTACATACAAAAATGCATAAAAACATACATAGCAACATACATACATGATGGGACGACGTAGTGTGGGCCTGAGAGGAGGTTGAACAAATGACTAATAGCGAATGTCGTTAGTTTTAAATTTTGAATTTTGCTCCTTTTGTGTTTTCAAAATGACTGACAACAGTTATGGAAATGTAGATGGTCTTCATTTGCTCACTACTTTCAGGTTGTACCAAAAAAGGAGCTTTCAAATAGGGTATGGGTATTTGCAGGATCATGATGGGCCAAAAAGTGGCGATATGATGGGCATGTGTAGGGTATGTGGCTGACGACTTGTTTTTAACCCAAAATTGATAAAATGAAAACAATTTTTAAAGGAGATTCGAGTAAATTTCCACTAATATAATTTATGTTTTACTTTGAATTTAATAAATAATTATTATTCATTTTCTATTTGAATTATGACTAAAGATTGAAAAACATCTATAACTTTCACAGAATATCACATATTTTGAATGTGAAACATGTGTCACATTCTATGCTTTGCATACTATAGGATTAAAAGAGAAAAAAATAAATTTCGTGAAGTTTTGACCAAATTAAGGTGGTCAGACCTAAAAGTTTTTATATTTTTAAAAGTTGTAATAAAAAATTCATAATTAATTATTTACTTAGAAAAAAATTATAAAAAAATATGCATCACATCGAGACATGAGTCCTCTACTTATATGTAAAATCTTATAAAAATAATTATCATTTTATTGTAGTTCATTGGTCAAAAGAAACACCTACTTTTTATTTTTTCCCTAAAATTTAAGTACTACTTTTTAGAAACTACATTCAATTTTCTTTAGATTCTATTCTTACATATTTTTGAAATAATATAGATAACTTATTCAAATTTTTATGTCAAGTTGCCTAACTCTAATTTTTCTGAATTTTTCGCCACTTAAGGGCCTATTTTTTCTATGATGATCCTCCACATACACTATGGATCTTTTGAACAAGGTATGGATGTCCATTTAAGCACAATTACGTAAGATATCAGAGTTGGAAATGCTCTGGTAGACATGTATGTGAGATTTGGAAGCATATTGCAAGGAAGAAAGTGGGAGCTTCAGAACAGGATATGAACATCCATCAAACCATAATGAAGTGAGACCTTTATTGTAGGTATTACTGTTGGAAATGTTTTGGTAAAAATATATGCAAAATTTGAAAGCACAAACAAGGAACGTGAACTATTTGACATCATGTCTCAAACAAATGTGGTAGTCCATGATTGTTGGATATGCATAGAAGTAACAAATGATTCAAAATCTTCTAATCAAATGTAATTGGTAGTTGTAAATATTCACTAGCAACCTCACAAATGGAGAAACGATGGAGAAATCTTGTCTAATCTGATTCTTAGAAGACATTATTTGTGTTGTACAATTGTGAGTGAGAACATTTTGTCATTTTTAGTCCTAAAAAATGGGAGCTTTGGAGCGGAGTAAGGAAATCCATCATAGGATAAAAATGGATAAATATTCTCAAATGTTGTAGTTGCAACTGCTCTGGTAGATATTTTTGTGAAATGTGGAAGCATAGTCAATGCACATGATCTATTTAACAATATGCCCCCATAATTATTTATGGAATGCCATGACCATAGGATATGCAAAATGTGGAAGCATAGATAAAGCACCCAAATTGTTTGACAGAATGTGCACTATTCTCATGGAATGCCCTGATTGCATAATTATATTACTATAATGGGTTTTTTGAAAAGGATTTAGAAGCTTCCTACCAAATGCAATTGGTAGTTGTAAAACCAAACTCTAGAACCTTTGCCACCATCTTTCCATCCTGTGCCAAATGGGAGCTTTGGAACAATGTATGGACATACATCAAAGCATAAGTGATAGAGGAATTTTGTCAAGTAGTCTACCAACTAGTTGGTAAACATGTATGCAAAATGTGGTTACACATATTTCAAACCTTACATATTCAATTTTGAAAGCAATTTTCATATCATATTCAACTTTATAATTCTTTTATTTGGATTAATTGTAAGAATGGAACATCAAAATAAATTTAATGGATAATGAGAGTTTAAAATAAAACACTCAATTCATTTCTTTTATGTCAAGGTTCCTTTTCGCTTTCTAACAACACTTTTAAATCATTTTTTATAAACTTTTATTGATTCCTCCTTAGTTTTCATGATATTCCGTATTATATTTGTTTTTTTCTCATACATTAAGTGAATGGAAATGGGTTAGGGATCATTAATGTGGTGTGTCTAATTGGTAGAAAAAAAAAATAGCAAGGGAAATAAGATGAAAGACTTTCAAGGTTTAGTTGATTTCACTCACAACCCACTGTGTTTTCCAACGTGATTATTTTGTGCATGTTTTTCCATCATATGAAGAAATTGAAACACAATTTTTACTCTAAGTAGTAGTTGTGATAAATTTTGAAAGTGTCTTTCATTACAATCGTACTCTCTAAATAAGAAAAATGTTTTCATTAAAACAAATGCAGGTTGGAAAACACCGAGTGTTATGAAACCTACAACCCACATATTATTGTAAAACCCTCTACATGTATCAACCCAATTAGTTAGTCACCTCTTTGGTCAATTTGATTAGTTGTATGTATCCCATAGGACCTATAAATCCTCCCTAAGCTCTCCACCCCTCAACTTAGAACAAGAAGAATGCAATCACTCACAACATGTATTTTCCAACCTGTAATTATTTATCTATCTCTCAACTTCTCAAGAGTAGGAAGAATCTCTTTAGTTAATAAATTATCTATCTCATTCACTTTGTTTTGCTTCTTTTCAAGTTTTTTTTGTAATAGTTCACCTTATTTAAACAATATATAATTCAACCCTATATTCCCCCTATAAATGACCCACCCCTTATTGACAAAAATCCTCACCATTTCATTGCTCCACTTTCTTTATGCACTACCCCTTAGGTGCCATTTCCTTTTAGAAACTAATAACTTGTATTACTTTCAAGCCCCTATCAAGTAACCAACCTCCTTTCATTTCATCCAAACATAACCATTGATCCTATCAAGTAATCAATGACCTCCCTTAACATGTCCTATCCATTCTTTTAGAATCTCAATTGATCATTCTACTTCCTGATGCGAATAAGAAAGGTCCTAAGCATTGTAATTCAACACCTCTCTCTTGTGTATATCATTAAGTGCTAGTTCATTTTTCTTATTAATGCAAAGCACTATTTAAAGCATAAATACAACACCTAATTGTTATAGGTGCCATCACTATCTCCTAATAATGTACCTTTGCCTTGTTCATATGATGATGACATTAATTTGGTAGATGCACCCAAAATATTTGTGTGAATATTTTGTCAATAATACAAATGTTATGGCCTATCACATAGACTTTGTGTTAGTTAAACTAGAATCTATTCTACACATATATTAAAAAAAAAAATTGGAATAGTTTTAAAAAATTATAGGGTTCACACACTCTTATTTTTGTTTTTCAAAATGTGTCCACTTTGAAAATTCGTAAAAAATTATATATTCATTAAAAAATTATCAGAAAATTATGGACTAGACAATACATGTTGTTAGCTAATTTCTCACCAAAGCGATTTTAAAAATATTGAAAAAAATTAACCTTTTGATGTACCCACAACAAATGCTATGTTATGTTTTTTTGAAGAAAACATGATCAATTTGTGTGGGTAACTTTGTTGAACCCCTAAATCTCTACCATTTTCAAGAAATAGTAGTTTAGAAAGTACATTCGGAGCTCTACAATTTTTTATTTTTTTTTTGCATCTTAAAATTTTTAGTGTAATTATCCTTAATTTCCTATCCAAGGTCAGTATTTTTTAATTTCAAAAAAGAAAAAAAGAGTGGCCACATAAGACCTCTTTTTGGCCCCTCATTTTTGTGCACTTACCGAGTAGTTAAATATAATTATTAAGCTATTCAGGATGTTACAATACAATATAGAGATGTTCCTATTAATTGTAAAAAGAATACTTTAGATTTAATTATAAAGTGGTGGAGATATGAATATCTAATACAAAGATGTTATTATTAATTATTTGAGAGAATATTGGATTTTGATTGTTCTTATTTTTATTAAATTTGAAGATTACTTTTAAATAGATGTTATCAATGAATTATTGAGTACTTTGTGATATCATAGAATTATGCCATGCAAATTGAACATCAATAAGATGACATTAAATCATTGACAATTTAATGAAGATTAAGCAAAGAGTACATGTGTTACAAAGTATTTAAAACTAATAAAAGTTATTATTACAAGTGTGATAAGATTGACTCATTTTACACTTAACACATTTTGAATAGAAGATGTTTTGTAAGTGGTAGGCACTTTTTATATTCAATCAAAACAAGTTTATTGTCACTTTCCTTATATTAATACTTGTTGTTTCTTAATTTTAATCAATAATTCTTCATCAAATGAAAAGTTAAGGTTGTATGCTATCTACTATAACTATTGGAGTCCCTCCAAGAATTTAGAATTGCTATCTATTGTTGGAAAATTTTCATCTTTTGGACATGGAATACAAAATCTATTATACTAAACAATAATTATTTTTTGACTTGACTTCTTAACCCCACTTAGCAAGGTTATTATTTGTAAATCTATTCTTGATGAAACCTATGTAACTCTCTACTTAAATTATGGAGATGCTAATTCCTTGCAAGGGATATGTAGGTAGGGTCATTTTGAAGAAATCATTGAAGAATAATTCTAGGGCTATGGCTATGCCATGATATTGTAGAGAAGGGGGAATTCACTACTCATGAGTTTTTATTCTCAAGAGATTCCCAAAAGGTGAATTTCCCTAAACTACCTCAGGGAACAAAGTGAGAGTTTCAAAATAAGAAAGAGTTAAATCATAGAGGTTTTCTAGACAAACTAGCAGGTTTTTAGCTAAAGGACATCAGCACGAAAAATGGATGACAGTGCGGCATGCTGGAGTCCCAAAGGCACATTGACATCTTGTACAAACCAAAAACTGAGTTTATCACAAAAAATAGCAAGTTTTTTACTTACAATCTAATTACTGAGAACTTCCAAAATGCAGGAAAGTAACAAAAAGCAATAGAACTGAATTAAAGTGAAGTAAATGATACAACAAAAGAGGATGGAGAAAGAAAACTTCTCACAAAAATCAAAGTAATGAAGCCTTGAACATGTGAATATCTTCAATGCCTTCATGTGTAGGATCTAGAGAAAATGTTGGGGATGTATAGGGGTTTGCCTTAGTCAAACCCTTGTTTTGGTGTTCCCACCTCCATAGACAGTCAAATAGAGAGAGATAAATGAATGGAGTGATAAAAGCAATCCCTATTTGAGGAGGAGAACCTATATCACAAAATAGAGATGCAATAGATAGGGAATGTGTGAAGTCACAGGAGCTTGCAAGCATAATATGTGGAGATATTAGCTATAAGGCTTAAGGAATCCAAAGAGAAAGAGCTGTGAGAGCTTTAGAGAATGTTGTTGTAATAAGCAAGGGAGTTGTGCAACTAAGATAGGAAGAGAAAAGATGGGAGAATGTCCAAGATAGAATCCCATAAGGACCAGAAGACCAAATGGATTGACAAGATTACTTTTAAGGAGGGAAAAGAAGCTTCTTGAGTCATTACAAGGCATCTTGGGCCATTACCACTGACAAAATTAGTTGACAAGAGGCAAAAATTCTCAGAAAAAACCACAGTTTGAACGTTGAAATGTCACTAGCACACTGTGTGGATGTCTGTGTGCCATGCTAATGTCCAGACATCATGCTACAAAATGATGAGAATAGGAAAAGAACAAAGTTTAATGCAAAGCTAACACATGAGGGTAGCCGCTGAAAAGGGGTTTTTGAGCATCTTGAGAGGGAAAAAGGCTAATGCAGGGGCTAAAATGAGCCTACACAAATACTAGGAGAGTGGACACTAAAGTGGATACAAGAATTAATGTGAAATTATAAGGGGTGCAATTTTACAACATTACATTTTGCCCCACTTTAGTAGACATATGAATCTACAATAATATGCATGCTAAACTAAATCTACTAAACATAAATAACATCATGATGCCAAAAGGATATTGTAGAGGAAGAAGATAAGTCTTCGAACCAAGGAATTGTTCCCCCAAGTTGAAGATATACAAAATAAATATATTAGACAAGAAAGACCTACACAAGAAAATAAGGTTTAAACATAAAAAACCATTACATCATGAGGTTAGTGTGTGTGATGTGAATTCCTACTCTAATATGCAAGACTAAACTAATGCAACAAAGGAAAACACAAAAACAAATACTCAAATTAGGGCTAGTTAAATCTAAACAAAATAAAAGAAGCAAAGAAAAATATTACCTTCTTAGATGATGGTCTTGGTTGGCCCTTTATATGTTTGAAACGTGTGCTCCTTCTTTGGAAAAGTAGCTCAAAATGATGCTAGGGTGATGAGGATTTTAATGATGCAAATGGGTATGTGGGTGAATGCAATAGGGAAGCTCAAAGTGTTGCAACAATGGTGGATACAAGGGATGGCTTGAAGGTTGCTAAGTGCTTGATTTCAAAGTGAATGCTTGGCCATGGATAGTGCAAATAAGGACATTTTCACTATTTTTAGGGGAAATGCCTTTAAACCAATGGAGGGCCAAGATTCATCGATGATGGAAAAGATCAAGAGCCAGGGTGAGTTGAGAACTCACAAGCCCTCACAAGTTGACATGTGGTAAGTGATGTGGAAGGGAAAGGATGATGTGGAGGTGACATGGAGGTACTAGGTTATACCTTGGGAAGGGACAAGATCTCCTCATAAAGAAGGTCCTTGTCCACATGTAATTGAGAGGACATGCGAGGAATTAAAAATTCCTCACAAATCCTCATGGGGATGGGAGAAGGAATTTTAAATTCCTTAAAATGCATTAAATGAATAAATGTGAATTAAAAATTCACATAGAGAA
The DNA here is from genome assembly GCA_007258455.2 of Sequoia sempervirens. NCBI lineage: Eukaryota > Viridiplantae > Streptophyta > Pinopsida > Cupressales > Cupressaceae > Sequoia > Sequoia sempervirens. The sequence goes on along the minus strand of VDFB02115623.1, from coordinate 60,803 downwards.
GGAGGTACCTTCTCCAGAAGGAGAAAGCATTTAATATGGTTGACTTAGGACATATGCCATAAATGGCATGGAGACTAGGTTGGGTTAATCAGGTGATTAAGGTTGTCCAAATGTTGGGTTAGGCAGGCTAATGAAGGATTAGAGGTACGTGGGGGATTATGGAGGATGTGACCCTAATGATGATTAGGGGTGTACACATCCTAATCACATATTAATTAGACTAATCTGGATTAAAGAGGATTATGGAGGATGTGACATGAGGAGAGAGATAAAGATGAATTAATACTTGATTTCATTCATTTGGGATAAAGTGACCAAATTAAATAAATTAGGATATTTATTTAATTTGGAGATGAAAAGGGTAAGGTTAGGGACATTGAGTGAAAAGAAATATTAACCAAATAATAGATTATTTAATTAATATGGCTAAGGGATGCGACATAGAGGAATGTGAAGGGTGAATTTTACCATATGGAAGTGGTCAAATTTAGGTGTCTACATTTTCTCCTCTTCAAAATATTGTTAGAATAACAGTGTTTCGAAGAAAAATAAAATATAGACAATGCCTTGGTCCACAGGAGAATGGATAGGATGGAAAGATAGAGTAAAATGGTAGGGTATGCCCCCTCAAGAGGGTGGATGGGGAAAAAAGGGGCCCTAAAAAACTTCTCGATATGGAGAAACGAAGGGAATAATGCGATAAAGAATAGAAAACCATGAATAATGGATTTTGAAAGGAGGAAAACGACCAAATAGGGTGGGAATGGCAGCCCTCGGAAGAAAAGAGGAAAATGAATTAATAGAGGTTAAAAATTACCCAAAAATTAAAAGGTTAATTAGGTGCAAAAATCAAAATTACGAATAGTAAATTTGAAAAATTACTATTCACCTAATTCTCATTGACACACTTGGTAGCTAACTAGACAAGAGAGAGAGAGATAGTGACGAGGCATTAGTGGATGATGATCTGATCCATCGGGGTGAGGAGCCACAATAGTTCTACTATGAGAGCATAGTACCCCACTAGGTAGGTCCCTCCACTTGACTTTGTGATTTAGAGTTGAATTTTATGCACATTTTTAATTTTGGGATGGGTAGGCAAGGGTACGGACACATCACGGAAGAGTGGATTCGCCCTTTCGACAAGTAAAATTCACCTGTCTGGTGAATTTTAGAAGAAAGGGGTGAACATGTGCTCCGCAAGGGCAGGCATGCTAGGGGAGGGGCGATTGCAAAATTACCTCTCCCTGAAAGAGGCAATCCTACACAACATAGGGGCGGTAATGAAAATGGACAGGTAATCACGAAATTGCCAAATCTAGGAAAGAGTGAATGTGAATTCACACAAAAAGGGATTAGGTAGATATGAATTCACCCTTTAGAGAAAAGGGTGAATGCAAACTCGCCACTCAGGGAGAAAAAGACACAAGGGCAAATGTGAAATCGCCCCTTGGGGAAAAAAGGTGAATGTGAATTCACCTTTAAGGAAAAGAGGGGTGGATTCACACTTGGACAAGAAAGGGGCAAGTGTGCTTATCAAATAGGTGAATGTGTGAAAGAATGACAAAGGAGTGAGTGCACTAGTTGGATAGGAAAATGGGTGAACTTGCCTTACACATAAGTGAATTTTTCAAATTGGGGAAAGGATTAAAATGAAAGGAAAATAAATGAAATTTTGGAAAAACTGACATAATATTTTGCATGGGTGCACAAGAGACACTCGGTAATGTTGGAGGTGATAGGGTGATGAATGTCCATGATCATGGGTCATTAGCACATGTGGGATTGCTACATATGTTGGGGTATCCCAACATTAGAGTGCATAGAAGACTACTGACCACATTGATGGAGAGATGGAACTCATAGACCTTGACCTTCTATCTCCAAATAGGGGAGATGACTATTACATTGGAGGACATGTGGAGGATCCTCAGAGTACCGATATGAGGGCACCTGATTAGTTGGACCTACAATTGAGTAGTGGAAAAGAACCTACAAGCTGTATTTAGACCTATTGAACTACCCATCCAAGGGAGGGAGTTGGATCTTGATGCTTGCTTGGGGTTGGAGATACTAGCTCTACCCTTATACCTTTGTGGCCTTATTAGCAGGATTCTACTGCTAGATTGGAGTGGACACTTTTGTAACCTCAAGGTGATTGAGGTGGTTAGGCACATTGTGGAGAGATGGGAGGGAGAGTTCACATGGGGAGCATGTGTGTTGGCACAATTGTACTGAGATATGCATGTGATCTGCTATAGACGAGCCCTAAGTGTGACACATGTGACTTTGGTCCAAGTATGGGCCTAGGATCACATTAGTATAGCGCGAATGGACATTTTGATAGCTGGGACATAGGATGAGACACTACTAGTGGCATACTAGTGGGGGATGGAGTATGGTTGGAGACTGTACTATTAGGATGTGGGTATGTGTAGGATCATCATGGAAAAAATAGGCCCTTAAGTGGCAAAAAAATCAAAAAAATTAGAGTTAGATAACTTGACATAAAAATTTGAATAAGTTATCTATATTATTTCAAAAATATGTAAGAATAGAATTTGTAGCAAATTGAATCTAGTTTCTAAACTACTAGGTTTGTTTTAAAAAAAAAATCTATTTGGTGAAAATATGAAATTTGAATATAGTAGTACTTAAATTTTAGGGAAAAAAGAAGAAGTAGGTGTCTGTCTGACCACCCTAACCACAGTAAAATGATAATATTTTTTTAACATATTTTAGATATAAGTAGAGGACTCATGTCTCGATGTGATGCATATTTTTTTGTATGTTTTTTCCAAGTAAATAATTAACTATGATTTTTTTATTACAACTTTTAAAAAATATAAAAATCCCGTATGTCTAACCACCTTAACTTAGTCAAAACTTCATGAAATTCAATTTTTGTTTTTTTAATCCTATAGTATGCAAAGCATAGAATGTGACACATATTTTAGATTCAAAAAATGTCATACTGCTTGAAAGCTATAGATGTTTTTCAATCAATCTATCAATCAAGACTTTAGTCATAATTTGAATAGAAAATGAATAATAAGTACTTATTAAATTCAAAGTAAAGCATAATTTATATTGGTGGAAAGCTTGGAATCTCCTTTAAATCCCCTTTTCGTTTCATCAGTTTTGGGTAAGAAAAAAGTCGTCAGCCACATACCCATCATATTGCCACTTTTTAGCCCATCATGATCCTACACATACCCATGTGGGCGATTTGGAGAGGTGGCAATGAAGGCTAGATGGATTGAGGGGGAGGAAATCAGATGCAGACCCTATTTGAGATGATGGTTTGCGAGGTGGAGAGATGATGACCAGAGATGGAGGGGATACCTATTTTCATAATGTTACCTAATTGGCCAGGACCCATTTATTATCAAGCTCCATAGACCAGACATGGTTACTCATCAGTACGAAATACAATACGATGTTCCTGAAGGACACTAGATGTTTAGGTGGATTAGCCGAGAGCTTGTAGCAGTATAGGGAGAGTGGATTATGACAATGTTTGCACAATAGATGTGGGATACAGTCCCACTGAAACAATATCCATGGAGGGGAGGATTGATAGATGAAAGTACCATAGTATGGTACTGTGCATGGTGGCCAAAGAGGAGGCCAGAGTGGATGATGACAATGTACCTCGATCGTAGGGGCTCTAGGGTTTAGATATGATGATGAGAGGGAGCTAGCTACGCCATAGAGGAGGAGGAGGAGAGTGGGAAAGAAGAGGAGAGGAGGAGATGGTGATGTAGAGATGGAGGAGGTGAGAGGGGAGGAGTAGGTGATGAAGGTGTATGCCCCACAGGTGCATCCATTGGCTATAGTACCCTATGTGCCACCACCACCCGAGGATCCCCCAATGTTGCTTATAGGGTCCCTAGCTCAACTGAGGATATCATAGCATCATATGAGAGAGTTAGAGACAGATTGGGATAGATTACAAATAGAGGTGGAGAGGTTACAAGTAGAGATAGAGTGACTATACGGTTTGCAGAGAGATGGAAACAAGGATTACGGGGCCCTCCCAGATAGCGTAGTGAGAGAGGTGTTGGAGATGGAGAGGGAGAGGGATGACCTATAGAAATAGGTAGGGGTGTTGCAAAGAGGATTGGAGGAGATGTAGAGGGAGAGGGATGAGGCCTAAGATAGAGTAGAGTGTGCCAAGGTGACCATGGGGCATGCAGGGGGACTACTAGAGAGGGTAGAGGTAGTAGAGGAATGGGTGTAGACACTGCAAGGTGAGAAGGATGCATCAACACATAGGATATTGTAGCTGCAGGAATAGGTGGATTAGATGCAGTTAGCCCAAGAGGCTTGGGAGAGGGAGAGGAGACACATCAGTGGGCTAAGGGACTAGTACAAGATAGAGAGAGAGACTTGGTGAGGGAACAATTGGTAGAGGTGGTTGATGATAGGGCAGAGGCTGACTATTACATGTTTCCTTATCATTAGGCCATCCAAGATCCAACATAGAGGATGTCACCATATGACAGAGAATCTCTATAGATGCAAACACCATCACACTCAGTGGTTACACATACACGAGGATACAATAGCTATTATGAGACACCCCCCTGAGGCTGAGGTTCAGTCCAAACTCCCCTCAAAGGTTAGATGCTGACAACACTGGGTAGAGAGGAGAGAAGGAGATAGGATATAGATTTCGATAGGCGCAAGGTGGATGGAGAGTATACAGAGATAGAGGCTATAGATTCTTGAGAAAAAATTGGATAGAGATTATTTCATTATTCATTCTTTATTCATTTAGGAGATGTATTCTTTGTACCTGATTAAAGCTCTACACTTGTATCTTATTTGATAGGTTTTAATGGACTTGATGATGGATTGGTTATTATGTTATTATGGACTTGTTATGGAATTTTTATTATGGATTATGATGGAAACTATATTTTTTGATATATATATGATATGTGATGGACATTATCAACAATATGTGATCATTATGTGATGGAGTTTATTATGCACATGTGATTATGATGGTTATGATATATGCATATGGTTATGATGATTTATGCTTATGTTTATGGGAATGTTATGGATTATATGCATTAATTATAATGCTTTGTGATGTAGAATGTAATGGGTGATTCATGATTTTTTATGATATGTGCTATGGAAGTGATACTAATGGTGTGTGATACAGGTGGCGATGTGAATGCTATTTATGATGCATGCATATGAGATATGATATGATGATGAATGTGTTATGGATAATCATGCATATATCATGTGATATGAAAAATGCAATGTGAGGAAATGGATGAAAATATGTGATGGATGGATGTAATAAATGTGATGTAATGTAAGGTATGTAATGAAATAAACTAATATGCTTAGAATAATACTCTAAATAACCTAAATGATAATGCAATGAAAGGATAATGAAATTGAATGAACCTAAGATGTTTAGAATAATCAATCTAGATTAATTTAAACAACTTAAAATGAATATGAAAATGATAATGCAATGAGATGAAATGATATGAAATGAACTCAAGATGATTAGAATAACCAATATAGATTAATCTAAAAAAGTTAAAATGGATATGAAAATGATAATGCAATGAGATGAAATGAACATAAGACATTAGAATAACCAATCTAGATTAATCTAAATAACTTAAAATGGACATGAAAATGATAATTCAATGAGATGAAATGATATGAAATGAACTTAAAAGAAGATTAGAATAACCAATCTAGATTAATCTAAAAAACTTAAAATGGATATGAAAATGATAATGCAATGATATGAAATGAATTTAAGATGCTTAGAATAACCAATCTAGATTAATCTAAACAACTTAAAATGGATATGAAAATGATAATGCAATGGATAATGAACCTAAGTGAACAATGATAGGTGTGACAATATATCACATAGTGAGATGAATGATGATGGGTGTGATACTACACCTAGCAAAACCATTGGAATCCTGATAGGAAGAAAATGTGAGCGAAGAAAATTTGCACAACCAAAATCATTAACCATAGGCTAGGGAAAGAATGGATGGGGATAAATGCAATGCAATGGCATGTTAAATGAAATGCAAACCTAATGGTATTTTTCCATTTTAGGAGCACTAATGTTTTCTATAACATAGGAAATGATATGCCAATCTATGAGGAACCAAGGCAGAGTAGTGTCAAATGCATAAGACAAACACAACAAACAAGAAGGCTATCCCAACACCCCAAAGTTGCAGGGGCTTTGGTCGGGCCAAGTATTTGGATAATCACAAGCACAAAAGGATGCCCCAATGTAACACAAGACCACATGGATCTTGGTGGGTACTACGTGGGACAACCAAGAAGTCAAGAACATGCAAAATCAAGATATGCCCCTATGTTTACTTGTTAAAGCACACCATGATATGATGGATTGTGGAAACCTTGACAAGGTATAATAGGGAGCTCAAATGATAAACAAAATTCCAAAAGCATCAAAAGATTACAATAAATTTTGAATGTCCTTTGCCATAGGATGAAAAGGGTGGATGGGATTGATGCAGTTTGATTTAGGAAGGATACATCCTATTAAAACCAAAGATAGAGGGTAGATTAGATGATTGACATGACTCAGGATACTCAAAACTGATTGGTACCTCACAATACTAATGGATTTTGTTTCTAAGAATCAACTAAATAAGGACATACTTGATGACATGACATGACAACAAGACACACCCTAAAGACCTAGGAGCTCAGGGGCTAATCAAAGATTAGGCTTTCCTACGTGAAAGTGAAAATCCCTTGTAGTTTGATAAAAGATTGACAGTGTACCATGGATAAAAGCAAAATGAGGACAATGGAGACCCAGATGGATGACAAAGATAGGATAGAAAAATTCCCCAGGGGTTGATCAAATGATTAGCCTTTCCTACATGAAAGTGCAGGGGAAATGTAGTTTGATAAAATGGACAAAAGATGACGACCTAATGATGACTAAAATGATGAGAGATCCTAAATGAGGAATGAAGACAAACAAATGATGTTGACACACAAATGAAAAAATGCTCAGATTTAGGATAAAAGCTCAGGATTGCGGATAGCCAATTTGAATCCTCTAATGCTCAACCAAAATATACCAAGCGATGGATAAGTAGATCTTGATGGAAAGATTGGGTTGATAGGATGTACGGACATGATATACCAATAGGATGGAGGGAAGCATAAAGTAACTAGGACACAAGGTAGATAAAGATTAAGCCCTCTATGAATGGTGCCTGTTGCCACATTTTCACCAAATGTACTTATCCAAGGTATCACCAAGGGTGGTTTTGACCATAGGATGGATTATTTCTCTTTACTATTTTTGGATTTTTTTGAATTTTTTATTGTTTTGTATTTTTGCTGATTTTTTACTTTTTGGTATTTTTCAGGATAGGATAACCCAGTTGACTTAGGTGTAAAACTGCTTTAGATGCATGATTTTAATAGGGCCTTCTAAGAATTCCCCCTCAGGTGTAGCAAGTTGATATGCCCCAGAGCCATATTTGGTGGTGACAACATAAGGATCCAACCAATTTTCTTCAAACCTTCTTTTCTTGTCTTGATCTTGTTGAGTGCGCTAATTCTCCTTAAGGACTAGATCACCAACATTGAATTGGCAGGGATGAACCTTCTTACTATAGCTTCTTTTAAGATGGTTCTAGCATGCTTGGAGATGATTATAGGCCTTGATACACTTTTCATCCAAGAGTTCCAATTGACTTAACCATGTGACTCGAGCATCTTCATCATTGATGAGATTCTTTAGAGAGATTTGAAGTGATGAGATCATCTCAACCTCAATCGGCAAGATAGCATCAACACCATAAACAAGGGAGTATGGAGTGGCACCAGTGGGTGTGTAGTTGGACGTGCGGTATGCCCAAAAGGAGGGATGGAGATGGAGGTGTCAATCTCAACTAGTATTGTTGACCACCTTTTTGAGTATTTTGATAAGCGTCTTGTTGGTCGCTTCAACTTGGCCATTACCTTGAGGGTAATAGGGGGTGGACCAATGATGTTGGATATGGTATGTCTTGCAAAGGGCTTTCATGTACTATTTTTTGAATCGTTTACCATTATCAATAATGATGGTGGAGGGGATCCTATATCTGCAAAGAATATGGAAAAGGATGAATTTGGAGATTTGAATACCTATGATTTGGGAGAGTGGAATTGCTTCCACCCACTTAGTCAAGTATTCAGTGGTGGTGATGATGAAGGTGTGACCATCATATGATGGATGGTAAATCTTGTTGATTAGGTCAAAACACCATTATGAAAAAGGCCATGGAGCAATGATATTTTGTAAGTCTTGTGTAGGAGCATGGATTAAATCTGCATGTTGTTGGCATGATAGACATTTCTTCACGAACTCGCAGGCATCAAGTTCCATAGTGGGCCAGTAATATCCTACTCTTAGAATCTTCTTTGCTAATTTTGTTCCATTAGAATGAGAACCATAGACACCACTATGCACCTCACTTAATGCAACACGGGATTCCAATTCATTGAGACACCAAAGGAGAGTGCCATCATACCCTCTATGATAAAGCGTATCTCCTACGATGACATAGTGGGAGGTGTGTTGGAGAAATCATTTGCATTGATTTCAGGTAAGTTTAGGGGGTAGGATGTTGTCTTGGATGTAGGTATAAATGTCATGGTACCAGGGTGATTCGAGACCTATGATATCGCAAACCATATCATTATCAAGGACATCATATGCTAGAATTAGTAATTTCTTGACAAGGAACTCACAAACCGCTCTATCTTTGCGCATGTTGATGAGGGAACCAATTATAGCCATTACATCTAATGAATTGTTCTTGACTTTGGGAATCTATTCAAACTAGATAAAGGTGAAATACTTCTTGAATTCATCCACCATGCATTTGTAATGTAAAAGCTTATCATCTTTTGTTTGAAATTCATCGTTGAACTATTTGATTATTAGTTGAGAATTGCCAAAGACACGTAGATGAGTGATATTCCATTGGATTGTGCTTCTTAGTCTAATGATTAGAGCTTCATATTCTGCGATGTTGTTTGTCCATGGGAATTCCAATTTGAAGGACTTTAGGATATAAACATCTTGAGGGGTGACAAATAAGACACCTGCACTAGCTCCATTATGCATATATGACCCATCAAAGTAGAGCATCCATGTATTTATTTCTGCAACTGTAAAGACCCCTTCATCAGGAAACTCAGCTACTAAGGGATATACATCCACCAAAGGAGAATCATCCAACTGATCTACTATTACTTGTCCCTTAACTTCCTTACAATCCACCTACTCTATTTTAAATTTTCTTAGTAACATGACCCACTTGGCCATGCAACCAATTAAAGAAGTTCTAGATAATAGATACTTGAGTGGATCAACTTTTGATATTAGCTTGATGGGGCGACTAAGCATGTAGTGATGAAGCTTTTGTGAACTAAAGACGACTGCTATGAAAGGTTTTTCCATTGGGGAATAGTTGAGTTTATAACCCACCAGTTTTCGACTGATGTAATAGATTACACACTCTTTAGAAGGCTCATCATGTTGTGCTAGTGCTGCCATAGAAATTGATGTAGCTAAGATGTATAACAAGAGTGGTTTGTTTGGAATGAGTGGCACTAGGATAGGTGGATGAGCCAAGTACTCCTTAATATTTTCAAAGCTTTTCTAACATTTTTGATCCAACTTGAAGATGGTATCTTTGTGTGGGAGATGTGTGAATGATTGAAACTTGTTAGCAAGCTGGGCTATGAAGCACCTGATGGACTGTAGATTCCCTTGAAGGCTCCTTAATTTCTTGAGATTGCGTGGTGGGGGAATTTCTTTTATTTCCTTGACCTTGGATAGATCTACTTCAATAACCTTTCTAGAGACTATGAAGCCTAATAAATTTTTAGATGTGACACCGAACACACACTTTTTTGGATTTAGACACAGCTTGTATTGCTCTAGCCATTCAAAGATTTTCTTGAGGATCATGGGATGCTATTCTCTAGTCTTGGACTTCCCTAGTAAATCATTAACATAATATTCCATTATGATATGGATAAGGTCATGGAAGACAATGGTCATGGCATGTTGATAAGTTGCCCCCACATTTTTGAGACCAAAGGGAATGACATTATAAAAGAAGGTGCCCCGGGGAGTGGTGAAGGTAGTTTTATGCTGGTCTTTAGGTGCAATTCTAATTTGATTTTAGCCAAAAAAAAATTCCATAAGGGATAGCATTGCATGTCCTGCTGTGAGATCAACCAACATGTCAATGTTTGGAAGTGAGAAATCATCCTTTGGGAAATATTTGTTATGATCTTGAAAGTTTGTATAGATTTTGATATTCCCATTTGGTTTGGCCATGGGCACTATGTTGGATATCTAGTCAGAATAATCAATAGGTCTAATAAATCTATCTTCCAACAATTTCTACAATTCTTTCTTGATGAGCAAGGCCACTTGGGGATTCATTTTTCTTAGCTTTTGTTTAACAACTTTGGCATCCAGATGAACATTCAAATGGTGTACCACCAAAGTAGGAACTAATCCTGGCATGTCAAATAGGTCCATGCAAAATTGATGATTCCTTTCCTTAACAAGTTGACATTATAGAATGCTCTTCCTCTAATTTTGGGGTCTTCTTTTGTTCCCAAATTGACCTCTTGCATCCTTCGATTAGAATGGAAGACTGTTCAGACAAGTGAGTTCCAACAAGGGGAAGATCAACATCCCAATCCTCTAGTGCCTCATTGAGGTTTTCACTATCAGATACACCCTTTATTTTGACTTTTGATGGGTCAAGGAGTGCCTTGGGGAGGTTTTCACTAGATGACCCTTTTTTGTTTTGCTTCTTTTTACTTTTGTGGTTAGGGTGTTCATCTTCCCCCAATCCCATGAAATGCACATAGGTGTCCACTAAAGAAAAGTTTCTATAGGTGCACTACCCTGTAAGTCCCAATCAATAAGGTTAGGATGGTGGAGGATAAGGTTGAAGGTAAATACTAATGTGAAGTCAAATAGGGAAGGGAGACCTACATCATAGTAGGAGAGTATGATGGCTTCCTCTTCTAGTATGTCATCAAGGAAATTGTTATCCACATTGACATTATTAGAGGTACTAGTTGATGGTGCAGGAGCTTTTTTCTTTTTTTCATAGCCTAAGCCCAAATTTATAGGTTGCACATGTGCAGCCTGTTGCACATGTGTGTCAATAGGCTACAATCTTCCTTGTTCCTCTACACCAAGACCTCCCCCTTGATAATTGTATTTTTTAGCTAACTTGGATGCATGAGGATAAGTCTCTTGGAAATACTCAATAAGATGGGGGGAAGGCTTTGGTTCTTCCTTATATATCCTTTGAATGATATCATCATCTACCTAATCTTGTTGTGTTCCTAGGGATTGGAAAGTGGTAGACCCCATGTTCTTAGAGTTGATTCTTATTGTATTCTCTTCTTCCTTTGGTGCAGACTAAGAAGGTTGGCCATAGGTATGAGGATATGGTGGCATGATTGCCACATTTAGAGTCGTGCGCATCTCATAATCTCCAAAACCATTATTTATGATCTTGACCTTGGTGATGGTGGATTCATATGCAGTGGATGGAATGGATGACATGGTGGATGATGAATTGGAGGATGGATTGGAAGATGATTCCTAAGGTTCCCCCACTTCAACTGCTGGACAGGAGCTAGAGTGAGGGAAGGAAGCTTCTAAAGCACAACAATATTCAAAAGGTTGTAGATCTTCTTGTATGGTTACTTCCATCCCATTGCATGGGAATTTTAGGCATTGATGGTAGGTTGATAGAATGGCTTGCATGGTGTGGATCCATGGGTGGCCAATGAGAAGGTGGTATGGGAGGTCCAGATCAAGAACATGGAATGTGTTGTACTGCACAATGGGGCCAACCTGAATAGGAAGACAAATAATTCCTTCATAATCTATTTTTGTGTTATCATAAGCCTTGATGGTGATGGTCTTATTATTCAATTCAGCGTGGGTATACCCTACCTATTTTATGAACTTTAGCATACAAAGGTTGAGGGCACAATCATTATCTACCAGGACCCTTTTCAATTTATGATGGGCTACAAGGACTTTAATGTGTAGGGGGTGGTTATGGTTTGAATCGATTAATTACATATCATTTTGACTTAAGACAAACTAATATATGGATGATAGATGTCTACTAATGCTTGAAATTGGGTAGGATCTATATCATTAGGCACATGTGTATCCTAAAGAGATTTTGTGAGGATCTCTTGATGGATGGGGGAAGACTTAAGAAAATATACGATGGATATTTGAGCGGGAGTATTTCCAAGATGATCAAGAATATTATATTGGGATTTCATAGGAGTTGGATGGGATGACATGGAAGACCTAGGAACGGATATGTGGGTGCGGCGTGTAGTAATAGCACATTGTGGGTCTTTTACTTTAATGCAAATCATGGATACATGTGGCTCTACCTAGATAATAGATATAACAATGCCATAATAGTTATAGGATACATTCTTGTAGCTAACATTGTTGGTGTTGTTATTTTGGATATTGCTATTGCTAGGCTCGAGATTAGCATTGGAGGTATTGGGACCTTGATTGTCCTTGGGGAAAGCATTCTAATATATTTGTAGTTGGGTATTGGAAGATGTCGCCTGATTCACATCCACTAGTATATCACCTCGATCTATAAGATCTTGGATATACATTTTAAGTCCTTGACAATTGTTAGTGGAATGACCTTTAATTTTGTGAAAGTCACAATACTCGTTTTCCCTATACCAATAAATTTTTGGTTTCAACTCATTGAAATACTTGGTTCCAGGATAAGTGACTGGATAACTTGCTTGTAGGAGTCTCTTGAAAATGACATCCAAGGATTATCACAAAGGAGTGAATGTACACTTGTTATTTCTTTGGTTATACTGGTTGGACTATGGAGGATGATGTGGTGCACCATGTGGCACAAATATGATGTTGGAAACTGATGGTTGATTGGGGACATAGTGTGATCTTTGTGAGTTGTTGGCTACTCAGACATGCTTGGTGTTGGTGACACCATCATTGACAACATTCTTATTCTTATTCTAGTAACGAGACTTATCCCTAGATGACTTATCCTTATCAAGGTTATAGATTTTGATTTTTCCCTTAGCAATGAGGGCCCTCTCAATGATAGTGCCCTTTTCTATGACCTCTAAAAGGGTGGTGACACAATGAAGGTTGAGATTATGTGCCATATCAGGATGGGAATTTGTGATGAAAATCATCACCATGTCCTTCTCATTGAGATGGGATTTTAGACGACTAGCCTAGGCATGCCATCTTTTTAGGTAGCTTGCAAAGGTTTCTCCCTCACGTTGTTTTTCTTTCAGAAGATCTAGAGTATTGATGTCCTTCTCCAAGTTGAAGGAGAAGTGTGTAACAAATTTTTCTTACATATCTGTGAAAGAAGAGATGGGCCCCTTTAGGATACCGATAAACCAGTCTAGAGCTATCCCTGTTAGACTCCTAAGGAATAACAGTAGGACTTCTTGGAAATGTGTGTTAAATTCTTGTAGGTGGTTTCTTGGTTCATTCTTTCCTTTATATTTATCAAAATTAAGCATTTCAAAGTGCTTAGAAGAGGGGACAAGTGAGATGGAGAGATAAAATGGATAGGGACAAATCTCTTCAAATTCAAAATATTTTTTGGATGTCCATGCTTGCAAGTCCTTTAAGGTGGCTTGTATTTCTTCCCACTCCTTATTGATAGGTGTTGATGACAAAGGATTGGTCGGATTGGACTGATTATAAGGGGAATATTGCTGATATGATGAGGATAGGGGTGGGATGGTTTGATCATATGATGGTGGAGGTGGATATGAAGGGGTTTGTTGATATTCATTAGGATATGTGGATTGGGGATTGGTATAGGCTTGTTGATATGAAGGTTGGGCTTGATAAGATGAGGGAGAGGTACCCTACTGATATGATGGTTGGGCTTGGTAATATGATGAGGATGCACCCTACTGATATGATGGTTTTTGTTGGGAGTAATACAGATTGGATTGGTAATTATAGGCAGTTTGTTATTGGGAAGCATACGAAGGCTGTTGCGGATTAGACTATTGATAGTAGGGATTTTGTTGCAATTGCTAGGGATTTGTGTAAGATGGTTGCCATTGGGATTGTTGAGGATTGTGATAGGAATAATTGGGATTAGGATTAGATGTGTTGGGTTGCATATAGTTAGTGCTTTATGGGTGGTATAGGTATTAGGCAATAGGGTTTCTTGGAAATTGTTGGAATGATTGATGTGAATGTGTCAGGATTTGTATATGTTGAGGTAGTTATTGGTAGATGGTGGCTACTGATAAGGGGGTTGAGATGGGATTTGGGGTTGCTAAGGGACCTGTAGTTGGTGTAGAGGTAACTAATAGGATGATGTTGGTTGGTGAGAAGAGACATGTGACTGGTGAGGGGGTTGCGACAGAATACCTTGCAGTTGGTGTGGAGGTTTTTATTGATGTTATGACATAATATGTGTGTGATGTGGGGGTTGGGAAGGAATTGAGGTATGTTGTGGAAGCTGAGATGGGGGTTGTTGTGGTGGTTGCTAATGAGGCAGTTGTGATGATGGTGCATGTTGTGCGTTACCCTGAGGTTGATGCAAGGATGGGATATTGTCTTCAGGTGGTTGTTGAGATTTGAATGGAGGTGGTAGTAAGTTTGATGCAAGTGTAGATCCAAGAGGTGGAGGTGATGTAATGAAAGGATTGCCCCTAGTATTCCCTAATAGTTGAATTGGTTGGTTTTGTGGAAGAGGTCGTACAAATGTATGGGAGTTGATCTTTGCAGGATGTTTGTGCTTGGCAAGTTGGGAGGACCTTACGGCATGCAAAAACGAAGAGGATTGTTAGGATTGAGGCCTTGAGGGATGTTTGGATCAGGTGCACCCAAAGCCAAAATTGGAACCTAAGGGGGTGGTATAGAGGGTGTTACTTGATAAAGAACAACATTGCTAAATGCATGTTGGTACCAACCCTCTTGTGGTGAACCTTGGGGAACGTATGAATTTCCTAGATCATTTTGAGAATTTTGAGGATCTTTCAGCATGGGGGTACAAGAAGTGTAATGTTGACATATTTTGGTAAGTCAAACCTTGATGGCAGCTTGATACCTATAGAACCCCAATCCTAGACTTGCACAAGCATAGCAAAAAAACACACTAAGAGATCCAAATGCAAGTTAGAACTAAGATTCCCCATGAAATTCATCTACAATGCTCAAAATAGGAAAGAAATGAAGAAAAAAACAAGAAAAGCAATTAAATCCTATTTAAGCATGCAAACTCTCAATCCCATGGGGGAATTGGTGTCAATTTCATGTGGAAATTGGCCCTTTCCCAACTGCTTTGCAAGCTTGATGAAGATTGATCCACTTGATGATGATGAACAATGTACTTCCTTGATAAAATCTAAAATAACCTAGCTATGATAGTGGAAAATGTCATGGGAATGGATGAACTTGATATGAAGATGATAACTTTGGCTCCAATTCTCCTCCTAAATGAGCATAATGATTTTACATTGATTGTGGCTCCTCCAACAAAATAGAGAAGGCCTCTATTTATAAGAGATAAGGATTGAAGAATGAAAGATGTGGAGGATGTGGGACGAACAATGATCCAATGATAAAGTGCCACTTGTCAACATGCTATTGATGAGAGATGGAGTGCATTTTGGAGAATGTGCAAAGAGGGGGGAATTTGAAATTCAAAAGATGACTTGAAGGATGAGATGAAAGATGATGTTAATGCCACATGGCTCAAGAAAAAGGACTTGTAAGAGACTTTAATGCTTTGTTGGAGAGGACAAGTCCTTTGGGAGGGAAAATTCAAACTTGGAGAATATTCCCACTTTGATGCCTTTTTGAATGAAAAAAGAGATTTAATAGATCAATTAAAATGATTTTCATGAGCAAGTTGCAAAAGCTAGAGGATTTGATGGATTAGGATTAGCATTAATCAGTATTTGATTAATTAAGATGGAGAATAGCTGATTTTGACTTTTGACTTAGATTTTAGGATTTAAATAAATCAAAATGAGAGGAAAATGATTTTAGACTTAATTAAATAAAGTTTGATTTATTTAATTAAAAGAGGATGTTGTTAGATTCAAATCAAATAAAGATTGATTTATTTAATTTAAATGAGATGACCTTAGAGATTAATTAAATAAAATTAATTATTTAATTAAAAGGGAGATGATGAAATAATCAGATAAAATTGATCAATATATTTAATTAAGAGATGAAATGTGATAAATTTAATCAAATAAAGATTATTCAATTAAATGGTTAGCAAAGGAGATTATTCACAATGAACTGGTGTTAGTAATCAGGATCAGGTGCATGTATATTTTATGTGTATACATTTTTTCCCCTCTTTGAAGCAATGTACCTACTGTGTTGGTTCAAAGAAAAAACTTGTCGAGATCAAAATTCAAAAATTCTTTGATTTTTTAGGTGCCCCACTGCTGCCCTAGCAAATGAATTATGCTGTTATATTGTCCCCTCAAGAGATTGGGTGAAAAGTTTTATTTGAGGGTCAATCTCATGAAAAAGAGGTTCAAGATTAGTTCAACTCAAATATTTGACGTAGACAGATTTGATGATGTAGATAGTCATCAGCCATGGGTAGCCTCATGCATACTTTGATATATTACATACACTTGATACTAATTTAGAAATGTTAGTAAGAAGAAATGAGATGATGACAAGAGGATCCAACAAGCCCATGATCTATGAGACTTTATTAGAGATGATGATGATGATGATGATGATGATGATGATGATGATGATGATGATGATGATGATGATGATAATGATGATGATTTTCTTACCAAGGAGTTGGGACTTTAAAAGGGCCATTTACCTTATGTTTGATAATACACATAGGCATGATGCATTGAGGTATAAAGAACCAAGATGGCATTGTACCTATTTAAATGGACTTTGACTCGACAAACAGATAGGAGTATTCTTGTTCACACCTAACATACAAAAACATTGCTAGGACATACCTAATAAAGCAATTATTCGCCAAGTTATATTACAAGAACGTCCAACAAGCACAACAGACAAAAGATAATGATTGTTTCCCATTCCTTTCTCTCTAAATTGTATTGATTAGACATCATTGAGAGGTCATTAGAATGAGTGCAATAATATCAATCAAAAAGAAAATATCAAATACACAAACAAGTAAATTTTCTTCATACCTTCAACCAAAGGGATGTGTTTTGATTAGGATAATAATCCAAAGTGATTTTGCAAAAGATAATGCCCATTGTAGGAAGGATGCATCCTAGGACATGTTAGTGGATGGTGGAAATTTTTTTTGTTTAGGATAATTATCCAAAGTGATTTTCCAAAAGATAATTCCCATTGTAGGAAGGATTCATCCTAAGACATGTTAGTGGATGGTGGCAAGTTGATAGGTTGTTTGAAAGGATATTGATATAAGGTTGAGTGAAATGTTTGTGAATGATCAAGAGTTTTATTTTGATTTTGATTTTTTGTTTGAAGTTTGCTTTTGCTAACTATTGTGGTTGTTTCTGTTTGTATTGCCAAAGGATGAAGGTGATAATCAATTTATTATGGATGGAAGTTTATTGTGGGTGAAAGGGAAATGGGATGAATGGATTTTTTCAAATATTTGGATATTTTTGGAGCTTTGAAATGCTTTTGGTATTTTCAAGATTTTACAAATGTTTTGATTTTCAAAATTTCCAAATGTTTTTGGATTTATTGAGATTTTATAAATGTTTTTGAATTTTGGTTTTTTTGAAAGTTTTATGTGTTTTTGTGTCTTGAGAACTGATCATGGATTAGCCTTGCCTATGTTTAAGCTCATAGAAAACGTAGTTTGGATACCATGTTTTTGATGTTTTTTGACTTTTGAATTTTTGATATGATTTGAATGTTTTTAAATTTTTGATTTTTTTTATGTTTTTGGATTTTCACATGATTTTGATGATTTGAATATGGACATGATATGAGTGATATATTTGTAGATTTTGTTGAAAATCAAGCTAAGGTTGATTGATCAGATAGATGGATTGATGATGATAACAATGTTGAGGATACACAACAATGCAAGGATAGTGTTAAGAAACACAAGGATTGGGAAGGATATCCTGAGATGATGATGGATTGATTGGATTTGATTGATTAGGATTTTGAAGCTTGATTTTGGAACAAAAGTGTTTTGAATGATTTGATATGATGTTGACATACAGATTAGATAGAACTAATATTGATTGTTTGGATTGATGTTCAATGAAAGATAAAGCTTGATAAGGAACATATTCTTGTCAAAATATGCCATGGGCTAGTAATTTGGATTGTTTCCTTACAAGTTCTTTAACTAGTTTTATTTCATGTTTACTAATGTTTAGATCACCACATTAGCTAGAAGATATAGATCAAGATTTATTCCTGAAGCAAGATGTGAATATGTGCCCCCAGTTTCCAACAATGTATGGAATGCCATGGATGGATGCTTGGATAGATGTAAGGATGAAGGGATATGTATTATCTTGCAATAAGATAAGGTGTTTGGATAAAGAAACCTCATTTGGATAGTGCTTCATGGCTCAGATAATGCTGGGTAGGATAGGATGAGTGAAAATGACCCATGTCAATATGTTCACCATAAGCAATTGTAAAGTGTACACCAAACTTTGTCAAGATCAAGATAACTTGGAAGATGGATGTAGATGGATGAAAATGGATTGGATAAATGGTTCGTGGATAAATGAATTTATTATGGATGAGATGAGATGCTTTCACCTGAACTAGCGCACACAGATGCTTGATTCTACACATGACAGATGTTTTCTAGGTTTTCATCAAGGTACTTTCCCAAAGTGCCACCAAAGTGGTTTTCACTAGAGGACGATTTTTCTCTTTACTATTTTTAATCCTTTTTATGAATTTTTTTTTGGATTTTTGTATTTTTGTATTTTTATTTTTTTCTGACTCATGTTGAACAACTTGGTGATGCCGATGTAGATGCTTCTATCATAATGTTCCATTGATATCTTTCTTGAAGAATTTTATTTTCCAAGATACGTGCACTTGAATACAACTTTTGAGATTCCTGATCTTCTATGCTGATAGCGGAGTTAACTTTGTCTTTGTGCGCACACCGTGATAGAGTTCCTTCTAAATCCTTATGATGAAGGGTTGTTGCCAGTTCACATGTTCAATGTGAGAATTGGATATCATGCGTGGAGGTGTGGATGGAGTGTGTTTAGGAATAAAAGATGGATTGGTTGATAGTTTGGAACCTTTAACTCTCCAAACTTGGGAAGATGAGAAATGATGGGTGGATACTAAAGTGTGCATGGAATTAGGACCAAATGATTGATATACTTTTTAAATTGCTTGAGAAGCCAAATTTTTCCTTTGTGGACATCTTTGGTGGATAATTTTCCCTTTTTTATTTTGCCCCATAGTTTCTTTGACTAATGGAATTTGATAGGGATAATCTTTCTTTATATTCTTTGGTATCCATATGTATTTGATTTTTCCTCCATGCTTCTTAGCTTCTTTTTATTTGATGATGTTTTTCTTACTTTGATTCAAATATTTCTTTCAATTTTGGTCCCAATTTGTGGATGGGGTGATGGGTGGATGAAGATTCATGACGCGGTTGGTTGTAGTATTGGCATCAGTTTCATCATAAGGATTCTTCATGCTCCCTATGTTGATGTTTTCTTGAGACATAGTTGCCCCTAGTATGATGGTAGTAGCACCTTTGTTCATTGATTTTGCTTGTTTCGAGAGTTCCTATTTAAAATGCATTCTCTAATAAATAACCAATACATATGATGTTGTTTCAATTTGTTGCTCTACTAACTCCAAAATATCCTATTCTATCTGACCAACTTCCTTGAGTGGATAATGATGGATATCTTCATACATGATTTCTTTAGTTTAAATTTGGGATATATCTTATCGTGATGTTGACAACTCAGCTTGACTGCAAGAATCAATAACCTACTCTTTTTTTGTAACAATGTCAGAAGTAAAGGAATCCCG
Source organism: Sequoia sempervirens (assembly GCA_007258455.2). NCBI lineage: Eukaryota > Viridiplantae > Streptophyta > Pinopsida > Cupressales > Cupressaceae > Sequoia > Sequoia sempervirens. The sequence goes on along the minus strand of VDFB02115623.1, from coordinate 40,681 downwards.
CTCTAAATGAAGATCATCTATGTGTATATCCACATAAAGCATCTCATGGGTAGATGTAGGAGTATGTGCTATGTGGATATGATCATCATTTGAAACATCTTGTATAGATAGGAGAGTGCCCATTAGATCATTGTAGTATGTTGGAGATACAAATTCTTGATCTTGAATGATTTCAAAATTGCTTTCAACATGCTTTGGATCAAGTTCTTGACATGCGTCAGTTTCAAAAGATGGATTGCTTACCAAGGGTTCTTAGATTTCTTCATTAGGAATGGGAAATGGCTCAATATCCTCTTGATCTTTGAGTGGACTTGGATCAAATGCCGAGTTGAAGATTCCTTCAATATCAACAAACATGTCTTGGAAAGGACCATTGCTAGACTTTGGTGAAAGATGTTGATCATGCGTTGGAATAAATTCTTGAGATATGTCCTCTAACTCATTGAATGATGTAGAAACATTTTCAACATGATTATTGGTGGATAGATCTTGATCATTGTTTTCTATAATTGTGGTGGATGGATTATCACTACTATCGCTAGTGGTTGAAAATGTATTATCCCCAATAGTTATTATTTTTTGATAAATAAGGTCTTGGATGAGATTTTTGAGTGAAACACAATATGATGTTGTGTTCCCCTTTATTTTGTGATACTCACAAAGGTGGTTTTCATTGTACCATAGTGGTTTCACTAGGGGCTTTTGATAATTCTCATAAGTGGGAATTTTGATCATAATTTCTTGTACCAATTTTTGCATGGCCAATTTGATTGGTCTCCCAAGGAATGTGTATTTTCATTTGTTACCTTGCAAGATTTTTACCTTAAATTGACCTTGTGGTGATTGATTTTGGAGATGTGGTTATTTATTTTGGACAATGTTCTGATTTGGGATAATGCTTAGATTTGGCATGATAGGTTGACTTTGAACATTGTGGTGGTTGGGAATCACATTGCCTTGATTTAAGTAACTTTGATTTTGCATGGTGTTACCTTGAATTGGATCAATACATGGAGTCATTAACATATTATTTGGTCTTTGAAAAAAAATTGTATGATTCAAAAACACATCTATCCCAAAGTTTACCGAGTGTGGATTTGAAATGTTCATGTTTGGTAAACTTGTGCTTGGTATATTCACATTTGGCATGTATGGATTTGATGGGATAATGTTGTTTTTTTGAAGACTAATGCATTGATTGTTTGGTTGGTAGATTTATAGGTTTGGACTTTGATTTAAATAGACCGTAGGGAAAGGTGTTCCAAAACTTAGATTGGGCATACTCACAATTGTTGTGTCATTGAGGTTTGTAAGAGATAATTATCCCATGTATGGATTGTATAAATGTGAGTTTTGATAATCAATTAGCATTGTAAGGATTTGATATTTTGGTTGATTTAGATCACTTATGATGTATAGAGAAAGTTTATATTCCATTTTTTTCTTATGTTTTTACCTTGTTGACCTCTAAAGGATTTTAGTACTAATGATGAGATGAAGGATGAAAGGGGTGAATGATGTGGGTGTTGAAATTTTAGGAACCTTGGAGGGATACTAGACTTTAGGATTTGATTTTGATTGGTTTGATTTGGATAATGAACTTGTAAAACGTAAGATGTTAGATGTAATCTTAGGATGAAATCCTTCGAAAGGGTGATAATTTAATTGTGTGAGGAAGGATTCATCCACACATAGCTAACTAAATAAATGATTTTTATTTGGTTTAAGGATGTACCCAAGTCTAGATAATGATGTTTCCAAAGCTCTAAACTTGTTTGTGGGATGGAGATGATAAATGTTTGGATGGATGAAGTGTTTGATTTTAATCCTAAATGAACCTAAGGAGAACCTTGATTACAAGACCAAGATAGTGAAGAATGTGCTTTTCTCTAAGAGTGGTTTAAACCAAAAGACCAATGTTTGCATGAAAAACCATAAGAAAAAAGATACCAAGCACATGTGTGGGGTCCAATTGTTTTTTAACTTTTCTTAATGAGTTATTTTTACCACAAACACTCTCTTGATTAGGTTTCAAACTAAATGTCTAATGTCCCAATTTCTTTTCATGCCACAAAGTCCCTTATGTGAAAATCAAGGAAATTAAGACAAAGGTCCCCTATTGTTGACTTTAGTGAGCAAATTGAGATGTAAATTCAAATGCTTAGAAACCTCTAAGGATAGAATCCCTAGGGCAAGCAATAACACTTGAATTTTTTCAAAGATATTTGCTTCCTAAAGGGTTTAAAATTTGAAGATCATGTTGAATGTTTGTTTCCCAATGTTTAAGATTCAAGCAAAGTGTTTTGATTCCAAGAACATGCACAACCCTATGGATATTGAGACAATATTTTTTGAATACCCACTTGGATAAATCCAGCTATGCCTACTTTTAGTGGATGATTAGAAGCTTGGCCACATAGGCTCCCCCTTACAGCGCACTCACTTCTTGGATCAACCAAGCATCAGTACCCATGAATCTCCCATGGCATACTTCTCATCTCTACTAAAAGCCATAAAAATTTGGGGCAGCTTAAGAACGATCATTCTTTCACCAACAAATAGATCAAGGATTTTGGCCTTTCTAAACAAAGGTTCTAGTAGGGGCATTCCATTCATGGGGGATCATCCATGCGGTGAGAGACCATTGTTGCCCTCCTCATCAGAACAATCCTCATGATACTTGCCTTTCCTCAAGTACCCAAACTTATATACCAGTTGGAAGTAGCTTGGCATTAGCATGTTTCCAGTTGGGTTGTTCCCTTGGGTGATTACTTTTTCCCACAAGGCAGTCCCTCTAAGATAAAAAAAAAGTGAGAAAAACATCTGTAGTTTGATCAATCTTCATTGAGAAACAAAGAGAGGACACACACGATATGTTCCACCCACACTCGCAAGCTTTGTTTAATTTTAAGAATCCAAATTGAATTGTGGGGGAAATCACATAGACAACTTAATATCATAAAAAGCCTTTTGACTCTAAAGATCAGCATGAGACACGAGAGAAGCGCATACATCTTTTAGATGATATTATTTTGGGTAAGTCATTACAAAACATAGAAGCACATGTTCATTTTAAATCTTCAAAGAAATGATTGGATTCTTTTTAAAGCACCAAAGCGAAAGATGAAAGTTGATTATTCAATTGTTAACCTTTAAAAAAAATCTAGTAAATTTTCCTAAAGTTCTTTTTAACCTTTTTCCTTGTTCATTTTAAACCCAAATTTGAAAATTAGTGAGTCCTAAAAGCTTGAAGAGCTAAGATCCTTAAATTTGGAATTACTTCCAAAAGTGTCTAAAGACACCTGATACAATGGAAAAATAACATTATACTTCAAAGTTCATCTTTTCTCCTTCCTTGCTCCACCAAAAAAACTAATTAATTCAAGAAAATAGAGGCAGAAAACTAGTTACTAACTCCAAATGATCAAAAGAAAAAAGGAACATGTCAAAAAAAATTGAAATTTGATCTTTTACTCCACCCCAGCACTGCAACCCACATATGTGGCACTGTTTCTAGAAATCAGTGGCATTGTATAGGACCACTAGGTCTACAAGCGACACTCTTCAGTAGAATAGAGAGTGCGATGGTGGCACAGTTTTGATCAGCGACATAGTTTCAAGTTTGAAAATCCCAGCGTCAGAAAATCAAACCAGTGTCATAGTTTCAAATTTTGAATTTCTAGGTGGCAAGGTTACAGTGTCAAAGTTTGGAGTTTGTAGCATCATTGTATGACATTTCTAGCTTAATAGTGGCAATGTATGGTGTCACTGGATTGATAGCAGTGTTGTTTCCTATAGACACAAAAAAACACATAAAAACATAGAATTTTGTCAAAAATTGTGTTAAGAACTTGATATTTTCCCTCCTTCTAGTGCTAAATGTAGAACCCCAATCCTCGACTTGCACAAACATAGCAAAAAAACACACTATTATATCCAAATGCAAGTTATAACTAAGATTCCCCATGAAATTCATCTACAATGCTCAAAATAGGAAAGAAATGAAGAACAAAACAAGAAAAATAAATAAATCCTATTTAAGCATGCAAACTCTCAATGCCATGGGGGAATTGGTGCCAACTTGATGTGAAAATTGGCCCTTTCCCAACTCCTTTGCAAGCTTGATGAAGATTGATCCACTAGATGATGATGAAGAATGTGCTTCCTTGATAAAATCTACAATAACCTAGCTATGATGGTGGAAAATTCGATGGAAATGGTTGAACTTGATATTGTAGAGCCCCAATCCTAGAGCTGCACAAACATGAGAAACAAACACATAGTTAGATCAAATGCAAGTGAGAATCAAGATTCCCCATGAAATCCATTTAAATTGCAAAGAACAAGAAATGAGATGAAGAACATAAGCAAACATAGCCAAAAGCTATCAAATCCTATTCAATGTAAAGAAAAATCTTGATCCCATGGGGGAGTTGGTGCCAATTTGATGTGGAAATTGGCCCTTTCCCAACTCCTATGATACAATGTTGATGAATGATCCACTTTTTTGAAGATTCAATTGAACTCCATGATGAAAAATCTGCATAACCTAGCTACAAACGTGATGAAATTGATGAAAATGGATATGCTTGAGTATGAAATTGAGTATAGTAGACTTGCTAAAATTGTGGATGATCGAAATGAGGAGAGAAGCCTCTTATTTATAGAAAGACAAGATGGAAGAATTCCCAAAATGAAGCAATGTGGGACTAATCTTCAACCAATGGGCAAGCACCACTTGTCAAGATGTGAATGGGTAAAGGATGTGCACGTTTTGATGAATGTGCCCATAAATGCAATTAGTTGGAATTTGAAAATAGTGAAATGACATGTAAGAGGGAAAAAAGAATGACTTAAATGGCACTTGGCTCAATGTAGAAGGACATGTAAGAAGGAATGAATGTCTTGTTGGAAGGACAAATCCACTTGGAGGGATTTTAAAACTTGGAGGAATATTCCCCTAAAGATGTCAGGTTGAGAGAAAAGAGGGATTTAATAAATTGATTAAATGTATTTTCATGTGCAAATGATTAAATCTAGAGGATGGGACATGGATTAAGATTAGATTTAATCAGGATTTGATTAAATAAGGGGCTCGGTTAGGTGATTTGACAATTTTGACTTAGATTTTAGGATTTAAATAATCAAAGTTGAGAGGAAAATGATTTAGACTTAGTTAAATAAAGATTTTGATTTATTTAACTAAAGGGAATGATGTTAGATTAAATTAACAAGGTTTAATTTATTGAATTTAATAAGATGAATTTAGAGATTTAATCAAATAAAATGAATTATTTAATTAAATAGAGACCTAGGGTTAATTAGATCAGATTGATTGATTTAATTAATAACAGAGAATGACTTAATCAGATAAATGATTATTTATTTAAGGGACGAAGACTGATGATAAGTTGAGAAGGTGATTTAGGATGAAACATTGTAAGTGAATCAAGTTCAAGTGTGATTGGTACATTTTCCATGTCTACAGATATGACGATAATAAATTTGGATCCAATTCTCCTCCTAAATGAGCATAATGATTTTACATTCATTGTGGCTCCTCCAACAAAATAGAGAAGGCCTCCATTTATAAGAGATAAGGATGGAATAATGAAAGATATGGAGGATGTGGGACTAAAAATGATTGAATGATAAAGCGCCACTTGTCAACATGCTATTAATGAGAGATGGAACACATTTTGGAGAATGTACAAAGAGGGGGGAATTTGAAATTCAAAAGATGACTTGAAGGATGAGATGAAAGATGATGTTAATGCCACATGGCTCAAGAAAAAAGACTTGTAAGAGACTTTAATGCTTTGTTGGAGAGGACAAGTCCTTTGGGAGGGATAATTCAAACTTGGAGAATATTCCCACTTTGATGCCTTTTTGAATGAAAAAGGAGGTTTAACAAATCAATTAAAATGATTTTCATGAGCAAGTTGCAAAAGCTAGAGGATTTGATGGATTAGGATTAGCATTAATTAGTATTTGATTAATTAAGATGGAGAATAGCTGATTTTGACTTTTGACATAGATTTTAGGATTTAAATTAATCAAAATGAGAGGAAAATGATTTTAGACTTAATTAAATAAAGTTTGATTTATTTAATTAAAAGAGGATGATGTTAGATTCAAATCAAATAAATATTAATTTATTTAATTTAAATGAGATGACCTTAGAGATTAATTAAATAAAATGAATTATTTTATTGAAAGGGAGATGATGAAATAATCAGATAAAATTGATATATTTAATTAAGAGATGAAATATGATGAATTTAATGAAATAAATATTATTTGATTAAATGGTTAGCAAAGGAGGTGGAAGATTTTGGTGAGGAATGAGATGGTGCTCGCGGGTGCTGGGTGTGGACGCGCTACGGCATCTACGCCCTAGCCTGGTGGCTCCGTGTTTCTGGTGGCTGAGTGGGTGGGAAGTCTGGGTGGTGCAGGTAGGGGTTAGGGGTGGCTCTTTTTGCCTTCTTTCTTTTGTGTGTGGGCGCATTTTTAGGGTGGGTTTTGGTGCAATCCGCTGGGGTTTGGTGTGGGTGTTGGGTCGTCTATTGTCATCAACCCCTTTCTCTTAAGTTTGATCCTTTTGATTTCTCTATTGGTTGGGGTTTGAATGGCAAGGAATGCATCGATTGGTGAGGTGAAGGGAGATATTCCTATGGTGGAGCTTGCTGGTGGGGCTTCATCTAGAGAGGGTTTGACAAAATCTAGTACCTTTAAAATGCATAAGATAAATGGATGTTTGGAAAGGGCGCAAGTTCGTCCTGTGTTGGTGATTCAGTCAGAGGCAGTAGCTAAAGATCTGGATTACTACAGTAAGCATGTTTTTATTTGTAAGTTTATGGGGATGAGGGTTTCTCTTTCTTTCTTGGATACTTGGATCCACAAGACATGGTCTCCAGAGGGTGAATTTGATGTTCTGTTGGCTGCAAACAATTTCTTTCTTGTAGATTTCTTATGCATTGCTGATCAAAATAGGGCATTTGAAGGGGGGCCTTATTTTTATAATCAAGTAGGTCTTTTCATAAAACCATGGCATGTTGGCTTTAATTCAGTGGAAGAGTTGCCTTCTAGGGTTTTGGTTTGGGTTCACCTTCCTCGGCTGCCACTTGAATGTTGAAGAATTGATATATTACAATCAATTGCTTTATTATTGGGTAAGCCTATTGGTCCTTCTCAACATACTTTAGATAAGAGGATATTTTTCTTATGTGAGGGTTTGTGTCGAGATTGATCTGAGTCAACCTCTGCCTGATTCTATTGATTTGACTATTGGCTCTAATTCCTAGACTCAGCCTTTGGATTATGAAATGTTGCCTTTTCACTGTTGGTTATGCCATGAATATGGGCATCTGTAGCGGAGGTGCCCTTGGGATTTTGGTGTGAGAGGTGCAAATAATACGAGTTCCCAATCTAATCTAAGGGTGGAAAAGGGTAAGGATATTGTGCAAGGAATGGTAGCGGACAAAGATGGTTTTGTTCTAGTTAAACCTTGTAATCATGGATGGGGCCAAAAGAGGCCTTTCTAGGATAGACATGAAGGGGAGACTTTCAATAGATTTGAGGCTTTGGATGAGTTAGTTCAAGAGGAAGGGTTAACAGATGACATGTAAATGGTGGATGGCTCTGGTTCTAAGGAGTTGGTTGAGGTACAACCTTCGGTGATCTCTGGAGTGGATCAACTTGGTGACCAGGATCCTCAGATGGTGTCTGGTCTAGGTCCTTCTGCTCTAGCTCTTGGTGCAGGGGATGGGGGGTTGTTGATTCTGGTGGCCCCTCTAGTGCTGGCAAGGTATACTCAGAGGCTCGGGATAGCCCTGATTTAGGTAAGTTTAAACCTTCTTCCTCTATTTTGGGTGTGCAGTAAAAATATTTTAAGAAAGGGATTCCTGAGAAATCAGTTAAGGTTGGTCACAAAAAGGACCAAGAAAAGGTGAAGCTTGTAGGAGAGACATTGGTTGAGGCTGGTTCAGTGAAGACTATTAATGCTCACTTTTCCCAACCCCAACGATGATAGTTGTTTCTTGGAATGTGAGGGGTATGAATAGCATCCCTCGACAAAAGGCTATTCGAGATTTGATTCACATTCATTCTCCGGATGTGATTTTCTTGCAGGAAACTAAGTTATCAGTGGATAATATGTTAAGTGTGGCTCCTAAGATTTGGGGTCATGGCCAATGTCAATGTGTGGGTGCTTTTGGTAATTTTGGTAGAGTGGCTTGTTTTTGGGATCCCCGAAAGGTTAGTCTAATTTGGTGGATCTCCTGTAAGAGTTCGATTTCTTGTGTTGCTTCTCATTTAGAGTCAGGGGAGAAGGTTATTTTCTCAAATATATATGCTTTGATTGATCTCCAAGGTAAAGCACAATTATGGGATCATGTTAGACATGTGAGGTCTTTGGATTCTTACCTGCCTTAGATCCTGGCTGGTGATTTTAATGCTGTCATTTCTTTAGAAGAGAAGAGAGGAGGTAGTGCTCATTTGGAGCCTTCCTCTAGGCTCTTGTAGGATAATATGGCTCTTTTGAGGTTAGTTGATGTCAAACCAACTAATGGAGTCTTCACTTGGAATAATAAGAGAACTGGAGATGCTGCTATTTCTGAAAGACTAGATAGATTTTTGGTGTCTAGTTTTTGGATGGGGGATAGGTGGATGATTAGCTCTGAAATATTGGATTGTCGAGGCTCCGACCATTGGCTAATTAAGCTTGTGGTTGATGTGCCTCAATGATGTGCTAGAAAGACTTTCAAGTTCCAACTCATGTGGCTCTGGGATGAGTCTCTTCATGATATGATTTCTGGCTGGTGGGATCTTGGGAAGCCAACTTATGGCATTGCTATGTACTCATTCTCAAAGAGGTTACAGTACGTCAAATACAAGTTGAAAAGATGGAATAGGCAACATTTTGGTAATTTGTTTCATGAAAAATAGAAGGCTCAGGATAACTTGGACTTAATCACCAGGCAGATTCGTGATCAAGGCCTAACGAAGAGTTGAGTTTGTCAGAGATTGCTGCAACAAAAGAGGTAGAGGAATGGGAGTTAAGAGAAGAAATTTTTTGGAAACAAAAGTCTCGTATTGAATGGCTTCAGGCTGGTGATAGGAATACTTCTTTTTTCCACAACTCAGTTAAAGACCGGAGGCAAGGTAATGTTATTTCTTCTCTTGTGTTGTCTAATGGGGAAATTTTGTCCTCTTCTGCTTCTATCTCTGCGGAATGCATAAGATATTTCTCTTCATTATTTTCTGAAGATTCGCCTCCAGCTGAGGAGGCTGAAACAAGGATTTTGAATTGTATCCCGCAGCTAGTGTCTAATGAAATGAATGAATCACTGCTTTCTCCTATTACCTTGTTGGAGCTTGAGAACGTTGTGTTTCATATGAAGAAAGGTAAAGCTCCGGGGCCTGATGGATTCCCTATTGAGTTTTTTCAGGAGTTTTGGGAGGTGGTTAAGTTGGACCTCTTAGAGGTTGTTAAGGAATCTTTCATGAATAAACAAATGTTGAAGTCTCTGAATGCAACTTTTTTAGCTCTCATTCCAAAGAAGGAGGGGGCTAATTCTTTGGATCTTTTTCGGCCTATTGCATTATGTAATGTTGTTTATAAGATTATTACTAAGTTGATTGCTGAAAGGCTGAAACCTTGGCTTGGTGAGTTAATCTCTGAGGAGCAGGGGGGTTTTGTTGCTGGCAGACAGATCATGGATGGTGTTGTGATTGCAGCTGAGACCATCCATTCTATGGAATCCTCAAAAGAAAAATCTATGTTTATCAAGCTGGACATGGCAAAAGCGTATGATCGCGTTAAATGGAGCTTTCTATTCAAGATTCTTGGAGCTTTTGGCTTTGCTAGTGATTGGATTGAATGGGTTAGGAGTTGTGTTACTTCTTCCTCCTTCTCAGTGCTTCTCAATGGTGAGCCCACTGAGTTGTTTGGTGCTTCTAGAGGCCTCAGACAAGGAGATCCTTTGTCGCCCTACTTATTCATCCTACTTGCGGAAGGATTGGGAAGGCTTATTCATGCTCAGGTAGCAAGTGGCTTGATTCAGGGTTGGAATTGGGGAAATGATCTTCCCCCTCAGACTCATCTTCAGTTTGTTGATGATACTACCTTGATGGGTAGGGCAAGGGTTGAGGAGGCTTTGAACTGGCGCAATGTTTTGGACAGCTACTTGGCGGCCTCTGGGCAGCGCATTAATGAGGGGAAGTCTCTCATTTACTTCTTCCATACTCCTAAGGGTATCCAAAGGAGATTAGCAGGTATTCTTCATTTCCAGATCAGTTCGCTTCCTTTTCTCTATCTTGGAATCCCTCTTGCCATTCGTTCTCTCCCTAAAAGGTTTTGGCAAGAGACTCTTGACAAGTTTCGAAGTTTGGTCAGCCATTGGACTTGCAGGTGGCTTTCTTCAGCTGGAAGAGTGACTCTTCTTAAGTCTGTGATCCAGGCTCTCCCTCTTTATAAGTGCTTTGTTCTTTCTGCTCCATCAAGTTTTATTCAAGATTTCGAGAGACTGTCTTGTCAGTTCCTGTGGTCTGGCAACCTTCTTCATAGAAAGTGGAGCTTGGTGAAATGGGATGTTGATGTTGTGAAAGGGGGTCTTGGTCTACGATGAACTGATTTGAATGGGCAGGCCTTGGCTGCTAAGCTGTATTGGCGTTGGTGTTCACAATAGCATATGTGGTGGGCTAAAATTCTTACCCTCAAATATTTGGGTGCGGTGGAAAGCATAGAGGTTGTAAGATTCAGCATGGAGGGGAAAGGTTCTATGATCTGGAGTACCCTCAAATGGGGTGCCAAGCTTGTGAAACAGGGCCTTTTTTGGATTTGTAATGGGGGTCGGGAAGCTCTCTTATGGCATGACTCTTGGGATGGACATCCCACTATTTTGTCTTCTCATCCCCACCTTCAGGACTTGTGCTAGATTTTTGAGGAGGCGAGTTGGTGTCATGTGGCCAACTTCAAATCTCAACATTCTTTGAGTCAGATTACTATGTCCAGGTGGAAGGACCCTTAGGATTGGCCTCCTAGGGGGTTTTGGAGGATCATCAAGTGCTTGCTAAGATTCTTTCGGATCTCACCTACAACTCTCTTCTTGGGAGGGATGTGCTTGCTTGGGGTTCAGATTTTGCGGGGTAAATTTTCAGTTGCCTCTGGTTATCAAGTTTTGGATAAACAGGTCTTTGGGAACTCTGAGGTTCCTTGGTGGAAGCATATTTGAAATAAATTTTCTTGGCCTAAGAGTAATTTTTTCTCTTGGCTTGTTGTCCAAGGTAAGTGTCTTACTTGGGACAATCTTTGGAAACAGGGGTTCCAGGGCCCTTCCATGTGTGTTTTGTGTGGTCAGCATGAAGAATGCCTCTCACATCTCTTTTTTCAGTGTTCCTTTGCTAAGGATATCTGGCATCATTGGTGGAATCTCTGGAGCTTACCGTGTTGCCATGTCTCTGTCTTGGATGATTTTTGGAAGAGACAGGGATCATCTCCTGCCAAAACCTCTTTTCTTAAAATTGCTTGGAGCATTGGCCCTAGTTTGATTGTTTGGCATCTTTGGTTGGAGCGCAACAGATGAATTTTCTTGGATTAAAAATTAATCTTGGAGCAACTTTGGAAGTGGATTCTTGGGGCTCTGCAGGAGACTTTGTCTGCAAAGTGTGATTTGTCTGTCCCAGTTGATCCCGGGGACTTGGGTGTTGTTAATTCCCTAGGTCTTGTTGTTGGGGATAGGATAAATTTGGGCAGTGTGCATCGTAGGCGTGGGCGTGAGAGGGTGGCTCGTGATGGCTTCTGGTGTCCGCCTGCTCTAGGGGAGCTAAAAATCAATACAGATGGGTCATCTAGGGGTAATCCTGGGCATGCTGGAGTTGGTGGTATTGGTAGAGACAGCTTGGGAGGGGTGGTGTTTTTCTTTTCTATGTATCGTGGTTTGCATACCAATAATCTTATGGAGGCTAGTGCTATCCTTATGGCGATTGAGTGTGCGGTTGGCCTTGGGTGGTGGCGGATTGTTTGTGAGTCTGATTCTCAGGTGGTTATTGATATGTTGCATAAGCGACAGTTGGAGGATATGAATTGGCAGCTTGTTGTGGTTGTCAAGCAGATTATTTCTATGTGCTCTTCCCTGGAGTCCATTGTTTTCCACCATATTCCGTGAGAGTGGAATAGGGTGGCTGATGGATTGGCTAGATGGGCATCAGAGAGGACTGATTCTTGGTATGTGGATGGTTGGGGCAATCTTCCTAATGACATGGCCCCTGTTCTTGAGGAGTGGGTTGCGGAGAATATGAGATGCTTCTTGGGTGTGAATTAATTCTTGTTTTGTTCGGCCCCTTGTGGCTTCTTTCTTTTGACTTTGTATTGTTGTTCTGATTCAATAAAGTTTTTACCCTCTTTTAAAAAAAATGGTTAGCAAAGGAGATAATTCAGGGTGAACTGGTGTTAGTAATCAGGATCAGGTGCATGTATATTTTACGTGTCTACAATACCTTTCAGGAGTAATGTGGCAAGGATTTTATCTCCATGCTCATCAAGGAGATGATATGTCATTTGCTCATTTGTGGGATTACTAATGTATTCATTGACTGTGAGCTCAGGTTGATTAACCATGCTTTCATCAGGAAGAGATGGAGTGTAGACCTTAGTGTTAGATTGCAATAAACCATCCTTGCTCGGTTTATCCTAAGGGATATGAGGTTTACCACCTTGGGATTGTTGTTCCATGAGCTTCTTTGCTTGAAATCAGGTAGTAATGGGCATGAAAATGCAAAACTACCAGGTGGCTAAGATAACACTAAGCCCTAAGATGCGCTTAAATGATGATCTAAATGATGACTAAAGGATTGATTGGAATAGATGATTGATTGATTGGATGAGATGACTTGGATAAGCGACCAGATTGGATTTGACTGGGTTGATTAACTGGATTGGATAATTGATAGGATTGGGTGATTGGTTGAATTGTATTGTTGTGATTGACTCTAAACCAAGTTCAAGGGTTTAGCTAGATGACATTTGATGCTGATGATCATATTGGATTACAAATTGGATTATTAAAACACCAAATCTACCTCAAGATGGAAGTATATTGATTGGGATGCAAGTGATTACTGACTTAGGATGGATAACAATCCTATTTAAGTGCAAATAATGACGATCAAGATCGGTGTCCTAAGCCAACTTGGATAAAAACCCCTAAAATGAAGTGTAAGAGATTGGGATTGGTGAACCGATGATGGATATGCAGTCTAGGGATGTCCTAAGATGCACCTATATGCTTTGATTGACAAATTGATGACTTTTAGAAACTGTAGAAAGACTAAAATGACGATCATGCTTATATAGGCCTCGAGGGGCAATTTTCAATTCATTTGCACATTTATCCTTTAGATATTTCTGTGATTCGAGATTTGAACCCTTCATAAGATGGCATAACAATAGCTCCCCTGAGACATCTCAAATCAAGTACTCACACAACAAAGGCTACCTAGCACTGGACCACGGGTGAGTGAACTTGACCCAACCTCATTTTTTGATTTTTGCATGCATTTATTAGCCTAGGATTTATGTCTTCTAGGAGCGGTCCAATATAGTGCCACTAGAAAGGATCTTTCAGCATTGCGCGGCCTCAAAGTGCATCGTCATCGTGACTAGCGATGCCGCAATGTAGTTTGGAATTAGGGTTTAAACTCCAAACAGAGCCGCATGTGAAGAGTGTGTCATGGTGGACCTTTTTGCAAATTAGGGTTTAGGGATAAACTAGAGCACACCTTAAACTACGACATTGTGGTAGAGTTTTAGAGCCAAAGGTTTTTAGTGGTGCAATTTGAAGCTTTCAAACTATGTCGCACCCACAAATAGCGACGCACAAGTTGTTTGGGGTACATCAACATTAGGCAAGATCATGAATTTTGACAAATTCTGATGTGGTGGCTTTCCTGATGCAGGTGGAAGTGTCGATACTTCACTCACACGAGTATAGGTCTCCGATACTTTTCAGCGTTTTGCAGGGCATGCCTAAGTGACAGCAGGAGCATCTAGGGGTGATCAGATTGTGGTATATTGCTTACACATTGCCCGTGAGGACACAGTTGGGTATGATGATGACACTCACTGAGAGATGGCACAGCGAGACATCCTCCTTCCACCTCTCGACAGGTGAGGCGATGATCACAATAAAGGATGTGTGGTAGATTCATAGATTTCCCATCCATAAAGAGTGCATGCTCTACGATGTGGATGCTAAGAGGGAGGCTTGCTATGACGTTATGGGCCTTGATGATTTTTTCTTTTGTGAGGGTTAGATCGATTTGAGGTGTTATAGGCTCACAATGTCACCCTTTCGCCTTGTTATTGTAGCCATCATATCAGGTCTTGTTGCACCAAATC
>VDFB02115623.1:0-26183 GCA_007258455.2 Sequoia sempervirens | reverse complement strand
ATGGGTAAAGGATGTGCACGCTTTTGATGAATGCCCATAAATGCAATTAGTTGGAATTTGAAAATAGTGAAATGACATGTAAGAAGGGAAAAAGGATGACTTAAATGGCACTTGGCTCAATGCACAAGGACATGTAAGAAGGAATGAATGTCTTGTTGCAAAGACAAATCCACTTGGAGGAATTTTTCCCTAAAGATTCCAGGTTGAGAGAAAATAGGGATTTAATAAATTGATTAAATGTATTTTCATGTGCAAGTGGCAAAAGCTAGAGGATGGGACATGGATTAAGATTAGATTTTAATCGACTATCAAATAAGGGGCTCTGCTAGGTGATTTGACAATTTTGACTTAGATTTTAGGATTTAAATAATCAAAGTTGAGAGTAGAAAATGATTTAGACTTAGTTAAATAAAGATTTTGATTTCCTATTTAGCTAAAAGGGATGATGCTAGATTAAATTAAACAAGGTTTAATTTATTTAATTGAATAAGATGAAATTAGAGATTTAATCAAATAAAATGAATTATTTAAATAAATAGAGACCTAGGGTTAATTAGATCAGATTGATTGATTTTATTAACAAGAGAGAATGACTTAATCAGATAAATGACTATTTATTTAATTAAGGGATGGAGAGTGATGATAATTTGAGAAGGTGATTCGAGATGAAACATTGCTAGTGAATTGGGATCAAGTTTGATTGCTACATTTTCCAAGTCTACAGATATGAAGATGATAACTTTGGTTCCGATTCTCCTCCTAAATGAGCATAATGATTTTACATTCATTGTGGCTCCTCCAACAAAATAGAGAAGGCCTCTATTTATAAGAGATAAGGATGGAAGAATGAAAGATATGGAGGATGTGGGACTAAAAATGATCCAATGATAAAGTGCCACTTGTCAACATGCTATTGATGAGAGATGGAGCACATTTTGGAGAATGTGCAAAGAGGGGGAAATTTGAAATTCAAAAGATGGCTTGAAGGATGAGATGAAAGATGATGTTAACGCCACATGGATCAAGAAAAAGGACTTGTAAGAGACTTTAATGCTTTCTTGGAGCTCGGGCAAGTCCTTTGGGAGGGAGGATTCAAACTTGGAGAATATTCCCACTTTGATGCCTTTTTGAATGAAAAAGGAGATTTAATAAACCAATTAAAATGATTTTCATGAGCAAGTTGCAAAAGCTAGAGGATTTGATGGATTAGGATTAGCATTAATTAGTATTTGATTAATCAAGATGGAGATTGGCTGATTTTGACTTTTGACATAGATTTTAGGGTTTAAATTAATCAAAATGAGAGGAAAATGATTTAGACTTAATTAAATAAAAGTTTGATTTTATTTAATTAAAAAGTGATGATGTTAGATTCAAATCAAATAAATATTAATTTATTTAATTTAAAATGAGATGACCTTAGAGATTAATTAAATAAAATGAATTATTTTATTAAAAGGGAGATGATGAAATAATCAGATAAAATTGATATATTTAATTAAGAGATGAAATATGATGAATTTAATCAAATAAAGATTATTCGATTAAATGGTTAGCAAAGGAGGTGGAAGATTTGGTGAGGAATGAGATGGTGCTCAAGTGTCAGTGGACGCTTACCAAGATTCTACGCCTCTAGCCCGGTGGTCTGTTTCCGTATCGAAAGTGGGTGGGAAGTCTGGGTGGTGTGGGTAGGGGCCAGGGGTGGCTCTTTTTTCCTTCTTTCTTTTGTGTGTGGGTGCAGTTTCAGGGGGGGTTTTGGTGCAATCTACTGGGGTTTGGTGTGGGCATTGGGTCGTCTATTGTCACCGACCCCTTTCTCTTAAGTTTGATCCTTTTGATTTCTCTGTTGGCTGGGGTTTGAATGGCAAGGAATGCATCGATTGGTGAGGTGAAGGGAGATATTCCTATGGCGGAGGTTGGTGGTGGGGTTTCGTCTGGAGAGGGTTTAACAAAATATAGTACCTTTAAAATGCATAAGATAAATGGATGTTTGGAAAGGGCGCAAGTTCGTCCTATGTTGGTGATTCAATCAGAGGCGGTAGCTAAAGATCTGGATTACTACAGTAAGCATGTTTTGATTTGTAAGTTTATGGGGATGAGGGTTTCTCTTTCTTTCTTGGACACTTGGATCCGCAAGACATGGTCTCCAGAGGGTGACTTTGATGTTATGTTGGTTGTAAACAATTTCTTTCTGGTTGATTTCTCGTGCATTGCTGATCAAAATAGGGCATTTGAAGGGGGACCTTATTTTTATAATCAAGTAGGTCTTTTCATAAAACCATGGCATGCTGGCTTTAATTCGGCGGAAGAGTTGCCTTCTAGGGTTCCGGTTTGGGTTCGCCTTCCTCGGCTGCCACTTGAATGTTGGAGAACTGATATATTACAATCAATTGCTTTATTGTTGGGTAAGCCTATTGGTCCTTCTCAACATACTTTAGATAAGAGGATCTTTTCTTATGCGAGGGTTTGTGTCGAGATTGATCTAAGTCAACCTCTGCCTGATTCTATTGATTTGACTATTGGCTCTAATTCCTGGACTCAACCTTTGGATTATGAAACGTTGCCTTTTCGCTATCGGTTATGCCATGAATATGGGAATCTGCAGTGGAGGTGTCCTCAGGATTTTGGTGTGGGAGGTGCAAATAATGTGGGTTCCCAATCTAATCTGAGGGTGGAAAAGGGTAAGGATCCTATGCAGGGAATGGAAATGGAAAAAGATGGTTTTGTTCTAGTTAAACCTCGTAATTGTGGATGGGGCCAAAAGAGGCCTTTCCAGGATAGACAGGAAGGGGAGACTTTCAATATATTTGAGGCTTTGGATGAGTTAGTTCAAGAGGAAGGGTTTACAGCTGACATGCAAACGGTGGATGGCTCTGGTTCTAAGGAGTTGGTTGAGGTACAGCCTTCGGTGATCCCTAGAGTGGATCAGCTTGGTGACCAGGATCCTCAGATGGTGTCTAGTCTAGGTCCTTCTACTCTAGCTCTTGGTGTAGGGGATGGGGGGTTGTTGATTCTAGTGGCCCCTCTGGTGCTGGTAAGGTCTACTCGGAGGCTTGGGATAGCCCTGATTTAGGTAAGTTTAAACCTTCTTCCTCTATTCTGGGTGTGCAGCAAAAATATTTTAAGAAAGGGATTCCTGAGAAATCAGTTAAGGTTGGTCGCAAAAAGGACCAAGAAAAGGTGAAGCTTGCTGGAGAGACATTGGTTGAGGCTAGTTCGGTGAAGACTATTGATGCTCACTTTTCCCAACCCCAACAATGATAGTTCTTTCTTGGAATGTGAGGGGTATGAATAGCATCCCTCGACAAAAGGCTATTGGAGATTTGATTCGCATTCATTCTCCGGATGTGATTTTCTTGCAGGAAACTAAGTTATCAGTGGATAGTATGTTAAGTGTGGCTCCTAAGATTTGGGGTCATGGCCAATGTCAATGTGTGGGTGCTTTTGGTAATTCTGGTGGAGTGGCTTGTTTTTGGGATCCCCGAAAGGTTAGTCCTATTTGGTGGATCTCCTGTAAGAGTTCGATTTCTTGTGTTGCTTCTCATTTAGAGTCAGGGGAGAAAGTTATTTTCTCTAATATATATGCTCTGACTGATTTCCAAGGTAAAGCACAACTGTGGGATCATGTTAGACATGTGAGGTCTTTGGATCCTTACCTGCCTTGGATCCTGGCTGGTGATTTTAATGCTGTCATTTCTTTAGAAGAGAAGAGAGGAGGTAGTGCTCATTTGGAGCCTTCCTCTAGGCTCTTGTAGGATAATATGGCTCTTTTGAGGTTAGTTGATGTCAAACCAAATAATGGAGTCTTCACATGGAATAATAGGAGAACTGGAGATGCTGCTATTTCTGAAAGACTAGATAGATTTTTAGTGTCTAGTTTTTTGATGGGGGATAGGTGGATGATTAGCTCTGAAATATTGGATTGTCGAGGCTCCAACCATTGGCCAATTAAGCTTGTGGTTGATGTGCCTCAATGATGTGCTAGATAGAATTTCAAGTTCCAACTCATGTGGCTCCAAGATGAGTCTCTTCATGATACAATTTCTGGCTGGTGGGATCTTGGGAAGCCAGGTTATGGCACTGCTATGTACTCATTCTCAAAGAGGTTACAATTTGTCAAATACAAGTTGAAAAGATGGAATAGGAAACATTTTGGTAACTTGTTTCATGAAAAATAGAAGGCTCAGGATAACTTGGACTTAATCACCAGGCAGATTTGTGATCAAGGCCTAATGGAAGAGTTCAGTTTGTCAGAGATTGCTGCAACAAAAGAGGTAGAGGAATGGGAGTTAAGAGAAGAAATTTTTTGGAAACAAAAGTCTTGTATTGAATGGCTCCAGGCTGGTGATAGGAATACTTCTTTTTTTCACAACTCAGTTAAAGACCGGAGGCAAGGTAATGTTATTTCTTCTCTTGTGTTGTCTGATGCAGAAATTTTGTCCTCTTCTGCTTCTATCTCTGCGGAATCCATTTGGTATTTCTCTTCATTATTTTTTGAGGATTTTCCTCTAGCTGAGGAGGCTGAAACAAGGATTTTGAATTGTATCCCTCAGCTAGTGTCTAATGAAATGAATGAGTCATTTCTTTCTCCTATTACCTTGTTGGAGCTTGAGAACATTGTGTTCTAGATGAAGAAAGGTAAAGCATCGGGGCCTGATGGATTCCCGGTTGAATTCTTTTAGGAGTTTTGGGAGGTGGTTAAGTTGGACCTCGTAGAGGTTGTTAAGGAATCTTTCATGAATAAACAAATGTTGAAGTCTCTGAATGTAACTTTTTTAGCTCTCATTCCAAAGAAGGAGGGGGCTAATTCTTTGGATCTTTTTCGGCCTATTGCATTATGTAATGTTGTTTATAAGATTATTACTAAGTTGATTGCTAAAAGGCTAGAACCTTGGCTTGGTGAGTTAATCTCTGAGGAGCATGGGGTTTTGTTGCTGGCAGACAGATCATGGATGGTGTTGTGATTGTAGCTGAGACCATCCATTCTATGGAATCCTCAAAAGAAAAATCTATGTTTATCAAGTTGGACATGGCAAAAGCCTATGATCATGTTAAATGGAGCTTTCTATTCAAGATTCTTGGAGCTTTTGGCTTTGCTATTCATTAGATTGAATGGGTTAGGAGTTGTGTTACTTCTTCCTCCTTCTCAGTGCTTCTCAATGGTGAGCCCATTGAGTTGTTTGGTGCTTCTAGAGGCCTCAAACAAGGAGATTCTTTGTCGCCCTACTTATTCATCCTACTTGCGGAAGGATTGGGAAGGCTTATTCATGCTCAGGTTGAAAGTGGCTTGATTCAAGGTTGGAATTGGGGAAATGATCTTCCCCCTCAGACTCATCTTCAGTTTGTTGATGATACTTCCTTGATGGGTAGGGAAAGGGTTGAGGAGGCTTTGAACTAGCGCAATGTTTTGGACAGCTACTTGGCAGCCTCTGGGCAGCGCATTAATGAGGGGAAGTCTCTCATTTACTTCTTCCATACTCCTAAGGGTATCCAAAGGAGATTAGCAGGTATTCTTCATTTCTAGATCGGTTCGCTTCCTTTCCTCTATCTCGGAATCCCTCTTGCCATTCGTTCTCTCTCTAAAAGGTTTTGGAAAGAGACTCTTGACAAGTTTTGAAGTTTGGTCAGCCATTGGACTTGTAGACAGTGGCTTTCTTCAGTTGGAAGAGTGAATCTTCTTAAGTCTATGATCCAGGCTCTCCCTCTTTATAAGTGCTTTATTCTTTCTGCTCCAAGTTTTATTCAATATTTCGAGAGACTGTCTCGTCAATTCCTGTGGTCTGGCAACCTTCTTCATAGAAAGTGGAGCTTGGTAAAATGGGATGTTGTCTATAGGTTGAAGCAAGAAGGGGGTCTTGGTCTACGATGAACTGATTTGAATGGATAGGCCTTGGCTGCTAAGCTATATTGGCATTGGTGTTCACAATAGCATATGTGGTGGGCTAAAATTCTTACCCTCAAATATTTGGGTGCGGTGGAAAGCATGAAGGTTGTAAGATTCAGTCTGGAGGGGAAAGGTTCTATGATCTAGAGTACCCTCAAACAAGGTGCCAAGCTTGTGAAATAGGGCCTTTTTTGGATTTGTAATGGGGGTCGAGAAGTTGTCTTTTGGCATGACTCTTGGGATGGACATCCCCCTATTTTTTCTTCTCATCCCCACCTTCAGGACTTGTGCCAGATTTTTGAGGAGGCAGGTTGGTGTCATGTGGCCAACTTCAAATCTCAACATTCTTTGAGTCAGATTACTATGTCCAGGTGGAAGGACCCTCAGGATTGGCCTCTTGAGGGGGTTTTGGAGGATCGTCAAGTGCTTGCTAAGATTCCTTCGGATCGCACCTACAACTCTCTTCTTGGGAGAGATGTGCTTGCTTGGGGTCCAGATTTGCGGGGTAAATTTTTGGTTGCCTCTGGTTATCAGGTTTTGGATAAATAGGTCTTTGGGAGCTCTAAGGTTCCTTGGTGGAAGCATGTTTGGAATAAATTTTGTTGGCCTAAGTGTAATTTTTTTCTTTTGGCTTGTTGTCCAAGGTAAGTGTCTTACTTGGGACAATCATTGGAAATGGGGGTTCTAGGGCCCTTCCATGTGTGTTTTGTGTGGTTAGCATGAAGAATTCCTCTTGCATCTATTTTTTTAGTGTTCCTTTGCTAAGGATATCTGGCATCACTGGTGGAATCTCTGGAGCTTACCATGTTACCATGTCTCTGCCTTGGATGATTTTTGGAGGAGATAGGGATCATCTCCTACCAAAACCTCTTTTCTTAAAATTGCTTGGAGCATTGGCCCTAGTTTGATTGTTTGACATCTTTGGTTGGAGCACAATAGACAAATTTTCTTGGATAAAAAATTGATCTTGGAGCAACTTTGGAAGTGGATTCTTGGGGCTCTGTAGGAGAATTTGTCTGCAAAGTGTGATTTGTCTATGCTAGTTGATCCTGGGGACTTGGGTGTTGTTAATTCCCTGGATCTTGTTGTTGGCGATAGGAGAAATTTGGGAAGTGTGCATCATAGGTGTGGGCGTGAGAGGGTGGCTCGTGATGGCTTCTGGTGTCCGCCTACTCTAGGGGAGCTAAAAATCAATACAGATGGGTCATCTAGGGGTAATCCTAGGCATGCTAGAGTTGGTGGTGTTTTTCTTTTCTATGTATCGTGGTTTGCATACCAATAATCTTATGGAGGCTAGTTCTATCCTTATGGCGATTAAGCGTGCGGTTGGCCTTGGGTGGTGGCGGATTGTTTGTGAGTCTGATTCTCATGTGGTTATTTATATGTTGTATAAGCAACAGTTAGAGGATATGAATTGGCAGCTTGTTGTGGTTGTCAAGTAGATTATTTCTACGTGCTCTTCTCCGGAGTCCATTGTTTTCTACCATATTCTGCGAGAGTAGAATATGGTGGCTGATGGATTGGCTAGATGGGCGTCGGAGAGGACTGATTCTTGGTATGTGGATGGTTCGGGCAATCTTCCTAATGACATGGCCGTTGTTCTTGAGGAGTGGGTTGCAGAGGATATCAGATGCTTCTTGGGTGTGAATAAATTCTTGTTTTGTTGGGCTCCTTGTGGCTTCTTTCTTTTGACTTTGTAATGTTGTTCTGATTCAATAAAGGTTTTACCCTCTTTTAAAAAAAAAAAAGGTTAGCAAAGGAGATAATTTAGGGCAAATTGGTGTTAGTAATTAGGATCAGGTGCATGTATGTTTTACGTGTTTACAATACCTTTCAGGAGTAATGTGGCAAGGATTTTATCTCCATGCTCATCAAGGAGATGATATGTCATTTGCACATTTGTGGGATTCCTAACATATTCATTGACTATGAGCTCAGGTTGATTAACCATGCTTTCATCAGGAAGAGATGGAGTGTGGACCTTAGTGTTAGATTGCGATAAACCATCCTTGCTCAGTTTATCCTAAGGGATATGAGGTTTAGCACCTTGGGATTGTTGTTCCATGAGATTCTTCGCTTGAAATCAGGTAGTAATGGGCATGAAAATGCAAAACTACTAGGTGGCTAAGATAACACTAAGCCCTAAGATGTGCTTAAATGATGACCTAAATGATGACTAAAGGATTGATTGGATTAGTTGATTGATTGATTGGATGAGATGACTTGGATAAGCGACCAGATTGGATTCAACTAGGTTGATTAACTAGATTGGATAATTGATAGGATTGGGTGATTGGTTGAATTGTATTGCTATGATTGACTCTAAACCAAGTTCAAGGGTTTAGCTAGATGACATTTGATGCTGATGATCATATTGGATTAAAAATTGGATTATTAAAACACCAAATCTACCTCAAGATGGAAGTAGATTGATTGGGATGCAAGTGATTACTGACTTAGGATGGATAACAATCCTATTTAAGTGCAAATAATGACGATCAGGATTGGTGACTCAAGCCAACTTGGATAAAAACCACTAAAATGAAGTGTAAGAGATTGGGATTGGTGAACTGATGATGGATATGTAGTCTAGGGATGTCCTAAGATGCACCTATATGATTTGATTGAGAAATTGATAACTTTTAGAAACTGCAGAAAGACTAAAATGTTGATCATGCTTATATAGGCCTCGAGGGGCCATTTTAAATTCATTTGCACATTTATCCTTTAGAGATTTATGTGATTCGAGATCTGAACCCTTCGTAAGATGGCATAATGATAGCTCCCCTGACACATCTCAAATCAAGTACTCACACAACAAAGGCTACCTGGCACTGGACCACTGGTGATTCAACTTGACCCAACCTCATTTTTTGATTTTTGCAAACATTTATTAGCCTAGGATTTATGTCTTCTAGGAGCGGTCCAATATAGTGCCGCTAGAAAGGATCTTTCAACATTGTGTGGCCTCAAAGTGCACCGCCGTTGCGAGTAGCGATGCCGAAATGTAGTTTGGAATAAGGGTTTAAACTCCAAACAGAGCTACATGTGAAGAGTGTGTCATGGCAGACCTTTTTGCAAATTAGGGTTTAGGGATAAACTAAACCTCACCTTAAACTATGACATTGTGGTAGAGTTTTAGAGCCAAAGGTTCCTAGCGGTGCAATTTGAAGCTTTCAAACTATGTCGCACCCACAAATAGCGACGCACAAGTTGTTTAAGGTACATCAACATCAGGTGAGATCATGATTTTTGACAAATTCTGATGTGGTGGCTTTCCCGAGGTAGGTGGAAGTGTTGATACTTCACTCACACGAGTATAGGTCCTGGGTACTTTTTAGCATTTTGTAGGGCATGCCTAAGTGACAGCAAGAGCATCTAGCAGTGATCAGATTGTGGTATATTGCTTACACACTACCTATGAGGACACAGTTGGGTATGATGACGACACTCACTGAGAGATGGCACAGCAAGAAATCCTCCTTCCACCTCCCGATAGGTGAGGTGATGATCACACTAGAGGATGTGTGGCAGATTCATAGATTTCCCATCCACGAAGAGTGCATGATCTACGATGTGGATGCTAGGAGGGAGGCCTGCTATGACGTTATGGGCCTTGATGAGTTTTTCTTTTGTGATGGTTAGATCGATTTGAGGTGTTATAGGCTCGCGGTGTCACCCTTTCACCTTGTTATTGTAGCCATCATATTAGGTCTTGTTGCACCAAATCAGCAGGGTCGATACTTCAATCTTGGATTTGGGCTCACTTGGGATACAAGTATGCTTTGCTTGGGGGCCAGTTCTATTAGCCTCATTATACAGAGATCCTCATGAGTTTTCATACCTTGACGGCTGATCTATTAGGCTGGAGTCACACTCCTTCATATTTGGGCCTGGGAGCACATTGCTATGCTTCACACAAGAGTCGTTCCAGTTGATATGGAGCCAGATGATCCAATTGTCTAATGATATAGAGGAGGCATCTCCTTTACACATACTAGTCAGCATCAGATTCCTCATTGGAGGAGAGTTTTGGATGACATACGAGCCTTCACCTAGTGGCCATACCTTGGATGGCCAATGTGGTACGACGATGTGCAACAACTCTTTTTTGTTCACCAGGATAGATTGATGTAGGGTAGAGAGCACATGATGCTTGAGATGTACCTGCTAGGTAGAGTGCAGAGATAATTCAAAGAGCTCAGGATAGGTCAGATGATTAGTATGTCGCTATATTTGCATGTACAATGAGCTAGAGCTCTTGGGATTGATATATACTTGCACACAAGGCGGTGTAAAGTTTTATGCAGTTGGTGGTCAAGCCATGTCCATATGATTAAGGGAAGGCTGATGTAGGGACTGTGCAGGCGTATAGAGATTGGTTCAAGCCACCTCTTTGACTTACAATGCAAGGGACACCATATGCCTGACACAGGGTGAGAGGCAGGGGATGGAGATGGGGACTGAGGAGGCATTGGACCACCACCACACCAGCCAGATTAGGATAGGGGACCCTAGGATTAGCCACACCTAGATCAACAAGTGGACCAGCAAAGATAGGATGTTGCTAGCCAGGATCCAGATCTGGGATGGTAGGATGGGCACCAGGATAGGGTTCTAACACTACTTAGAGACGGGGGCCATGATTAGCCACTCGTGCAACCACCTATGTAGCTAGACCCTAGGGATGGTTAGATTCTCCAGCTATAGGAACATGTATAGGCACTTACAACTCAGAGAGATTAGCAACAAGCTGAGTAGGACCAAGTGGTCCAACAGAGATAGGTTATAGAGCTACAAGTAGCAGGAGATGGGCAGACGACAGCAGATTGAGAGCATGTCTGCATCCTCCTCTCAGAGTATGGTACCGCTTCGATCATAAAGGGAGGGCATCCAAGAGGATAATTACTACAAGATGCACTATCAATAGGCCAAGGGCAGCTTGAGTCTTAGACTTTTCATAGAGGACAAGCCACTGACCCACAAAGGAGCACAGGGAGACAACAGGTGGTGAGGGCAGCAGCCAACAGGCCTAGCCCTAGTTTGATCAGAGACAGTATTCCTTTGTACCCCATGGGCTTGTTTTTGATAGCCCAGTGGGTCCTTGTACTTTATGCATTTGATACACACTTGATCTGATTCTTTTGTACCATGACAGTTTATTTATTTTGATGATATATGAGATGAGATAATTTTTATCCAATATGATGTGTCATATTCTACTTTATGCTTTATGGATGGATCTTATTTCTATATGTTGTGCAATGTGATGCAAAGATGTTCTATGTTATGATGCTATGATGATGGTACTATTTGGATCTTATGTAATGGTGATGGTTTATGGATTCATTTATTTTCAGTACCTTTTCTTATGTAATTTTTATGATGTATGCAAAATGTTATGATATGCAAATGCTTAGACTAACATATCTATATTATGCACATGATGAATGATAAGACGTATGGAATTTTCTTATGTACGATATGCACTTATGATGTTATGATGGTGATATGATGTGATGATGTAGTATGATGTATGAAATGATGCTTTATGTAATAATGTATGTGTTATGATATGATGGATTGTTTTGATATATGTGGTATGGGTTATATGGGATGATTATGTAATGAATGCAATGTTATGGTTCATGGGATGCTTAGAATAACCAATCTATATTATGCAATTATGGAGATGCAATGCATGTGGTAAGATTAATGCTTTCTATGTGATATGATATGCACTATGAAATATGTTGACAGTTTGTGGATACAGGATGATGCATATATGATGAAATTTGATTAACTGTCATGGTACCATGTTAGCATGAAAAAGGAGATAGAAAAAAGAAAGAGATTCCAACAAGACTCCTATGATGATGATGATGATGATGATGCATACTAAGGAGTTAGGATTTTACAATGGCCAATTACCTTATGTTTGATTATACACGGGGTACAATGCATCAAGGTATAAAGAACCACGATGGCATTGCACCTAGTGTGATGGACTTTGACTCAATAATTAGATAGGAGTATTCTTTTTCACCCTTGCCATGCAGGACCTCTTTCAGAATGTAGTTTGGATATTTCAGATATCCCAGAGCAAAACATAGAAAAGAAAGCCTTCCTATGTGGTCAACAAGAAACCTAAAACATCTTCCCTACAAACCAAGCAAAGCACGTATAACCAAGTTATATCACAAGAATATCCAACAAGTATAGTGGATAAAATGATCATGATCATTGCCCCATTTCTATCTCTCTAAATGCCTTCATTTGGGACATCATCAAGAGGTCATCGAAATGAGCAAAAAAAAGATAAGTCAAAAGACAAAGATAAAGTAAGCAAACAAGCTAATGTTCTTCAATGCTGCTAGCCAGGACTAAACTACGATGATGCCTAATATTGATGTCCATTGTAGGAAGGATGCATCCTAGGACATGATGATATTAGATGACTGATATGGGACTAATTGAATGATAGGCTATTGACACAAAGAGTTGACCAACTTGTTTATGTACTAACTTAGACTTGAGACTTTGACGTTTGAGTTTTGAATTTTAACCTACTAGACTTGTTTCCGAATATGTTGTCATGGGGTGATGGTGACGATTGATTTATTATGAGTGATGTTTATTTTGGGTGGAAGCGAGGTGAGACAGATGGATTTTTTCAAATATTTGAATGTTTTTGGAGTTTTCTGAATTGTTTTGAGGTTGTTTTTGGTATTTTTAAGATTTTACAAATTTTTTAATTTTCAAATATTTTGGGCTTTTCTGAGATTTTGACCAAGAGACTAACCTAAAGACCTATCTTAGAGGCTGCCTTAGGGGCTGATTAATAGATTATCCTTGCCTATGTTATATAGGTAGAGACCACATAGTTCGACTGTCACATACTCGATTAGTGATGAAAATATAAACAAATGGGCTGCCAGTTTATTATGATGGACTCCTAAAGGACTGACCTAAGTGTCTTAGGGGATGATCAAAGATCAACCTTGCCTATGTTCAAGAATTAGAGACCCATAGTTCAACAAGACGACTCTATTTTTTTGAATTTTTTTATTGAATTTTTGACCTATTTTTTGGGTTTTGATATGTTTTGAATGTTTTTGGATTTTGTGGTTTTTTGATGTTTATTCAATTTTTGGATTTTCTGATGTTCTTAGATTTTCTGATTTAGGGACTTCAAGAATATACACAAATCCAATCTAATGAGAACATGCCCCCAACATGAAACAATAGACTACTTTGATATAGGAAAGATAAACTGACCTTGAGAATGGACCGAGTAGTACTAGGAGAGATCATGACATGAACATAGGACCAAGCTATGATGCAGATGTGGATGGGTGATGGATGGAGATATGGAATGTGATAGATGATGGAAACGTAATGGATGGATGATGCAAATTAGTTGTGAAGATCCTAGTGGATGGAAAGTGTTTATTTACACAAGGAGCCTATTTTCCAAGTTTTCACCAAGGTACTTGCCCAAAGCACTAGCAAAGAGGTTTTTACTAGTAGACAATTTTTCTCTTTACCTTTTCAATCCTTTTTCTGATTTTTTTTGGATTTTTTATGATTTTATGATTTTTTTTTGTTGTCACCAAGACGCCTTTTTTCCAGGTTTTCGTTAGGGTGACCATTTTTTAAGGACATTTTCTATTTTTTTTGTATTTTTGGTTCTATACCTTGCAAGACTTTGCATAAAACTCTGTAAGATGGGAGTTATTCATAGGCTCCTGTAGAGGTTCCCCTTCTGATGTTGATAACTAATATGCCCCTAACTTGTAGCTTGGTGTGATGATGAAGGGTCCCAACCAATTAGGTTCAAATTTTCCTTTGCCATTTAGATTTGGGACGTTCCTCTATTTTTTTTAGCACAATTTATCCAACTTGGAATGTCCAACTCCTGATCCTCTTGTTATAACTCCTCTTGAGTCAGTTTTGATAGACTTACAAATGAATTAATCCTCCATATGTCACTCATCCAGTAGCTCCAACTCATTCAGTCTTGATACTCGATATTCCTCATCCATGATGAAGTTCTATAGTGATAATCTTAGTGACAGGAGCTCAATCTCGATGGGTAATATGGCTTTTGATCTGTAGACTGGGGAGAATGGGGTGGCACCTATTGGCATGCAGATGCTAGTTCGATAGGTCCAGAGGGTGGGATTTAGCTATAGATGCTAGTCACGACCTATGTAATTGACTGTATTTTTGAGGATCTTTAGAATGGTTTTATTGGTGGCATCTGCTTAGTTGTTACCTTGGGGATAATATAGAGTGGAGAAGCGATGTTGGATTTTGAATTTGTTGCATAAGTCACAAACATCCTAATTTTTGAATGGTGTCCCATTATCTGAGTTAATGGCTTGTGGGACACCATAGCAATATATTTAATAGTTTAGGATGAACTTAGATATTTACTTTCTAGTTATGTATATCATTGGTATGGCCTCCACCCACTTTGTGAAGTACTCAGTGGTGGTAATGATAAACTTGTGGCCACTAGATGAAGAAGGGATGATTTTTCCAATGAGATTGAACCCCCACTACGAAAAGGGCCATGGTGTGATGATCAGATGGAGCTCTTGAGTTGGAGCATGTATGAGGTCCCCATGCTATTGACATTGTAGACACCTTCTAACATAGTCATGTGGTTCTCTTTCCATAGTAGGCTAATAATATCTTGTTCTTGGCAATTTTTTTGCCAAGGTCATACCACTTGAGTGTGAACCACATATGTTGTTATGTACCTTAGTTAAGGTGGTCAATTCCTCCTCAATGTTCATACATCGCAATAGGGTTCTTTCTATTCTCCTATGGTAAAGGGTTTCTCCTAGGATGAAAAACTGAGATGCTTTCTTGACAAAGGTTTTCTAAAGGTTTGAGGTTATGTCAGTTGGGAGGACTCCTATTCTCAAATAAGTGTATATATCATGGTACCAAGGATCACCAGGACCAACAATTTTGTACACAAATTCTGACTTTGGTACCTCAAATGTAGGCACAATAAGCTGCTCTACCAAGAATTCATGCTTTGGGACATTGCAAGGGATATCCAATAGGGATCTAATTGTTGTCATGGCATCTGCTGCTATGTTGTTTTCTCTAGGTATCTACTCAAATGTGATCTCAATAAAGGATTCCTTAAGACTTTCCACCAATTTCTTGTATGGAGTTAGCTTGTCATCTTTAGTCTAATACTCGTCATTCACTTGATTGATTATTAGTTGTGAATCCCCATACACCTTGAGGGCCATGATATGCCACTATACTGCTATTCTGAGTCCTATGGTTAGAGCCTCATCTTCTACGATATTGAATGTGCAGGGAAATGCCAATTTGTAGGAACTTGGTATGCAGTCTCCCTATGCAGTGATGAAAAATAATCTGGCTCTTGATCCATGTTGTGTGTAGGAACCATCAAAGTATATCTTCCAATTGTCTCCTATGTTCAAGTTGAAGATGGATTCATCAGGAAACTTTGAAATTAGCAGATTCTCGGAATACATTGGCACTTTTTCCAATTGGCCTGCAATAGCTTTCCCTTTGATAGCCTTTCGCTCCACATACTCAATGTCATATTTTGATAGGATCATGACCCATTTTTCCATCCTTCCTATGAGTACCACCCTGGAAAGTACATACTTGAGTGGGTCAATCTTGGCAATGAGTTTGATTTTGTGTGTCAAAATGTAGTGCCTGAACTTCTATGAGGAAAACACCACTGATAGAAAAGATTTTTTGATGAAGGAATAATTTAACTCATTCCCTACCATGGTTTGACTAATGTAGTAGATTTACCTCTATTCCATTTTCATCGTGATGAGCTAGGAGAGCACCGAGAGTTGCTGCTATTGCTGATATGTAGAGTATTAGAGGATTTCTTGGGATTGGTGGCATAAGCACTAGAGGTTTGAGTAAATACTCTTTGATTTTGTTAAAGGCCTTATCACACTTGTCATCCCATTTGTACACTACCCCTTCTGGAGTAGGTGAGAATATGGGATTGATTTGTCTACTAATTGAGCTATGAACCTATAGATTAACTAGAGCCTTCCTTGTAGGCCTCTTAGTTGCTTGAAAGTCTTAGGTGCCTCCATCTCGAGTATTGCTTTTACTTTAGTGGGACCTATTTCAGTTCTTCTCATAGAAACAATGTATCCCAACAACTTCCTTGATTATATGCCAAAGACACACTTCTTTGGATTAAGGCAGACTTTGTATTCCTCCAGTCTATCAAAGATGGCACTTAATGCTGCTATATGGTTAGTTCTCTTTCTGGATTTTTCCAATATGTCATTGACATAATCTTCCATATTCTTATGGATAATGTCATGAAAGATTAAAGTCATGGATCTCTAATATGTTGCTCCAGCGTTCTCTAGGCCAAATGACATCATGTTCCAGCAATATGCCCCCCATGGACAAGTAAAAGTTGTTTTGTGTTGATCTTCTTTGGCTATCATGATTTTATTACACCCAAAGAACCAGTCCATTAGTGAAATAATCTCATTTCCATGATCATATCAATGTTGGGAAGAGAGAGGTCATCTTTGGGACATGGCTTGTTTAGGTCTCTAAAATTTGTACATATGCAGATGCCCCCATCAGGCTTTGAAACATGAACCAAATTTGATACCCACTCTGGATAGTCAATTAGTCATATGAAACCTACATCAAGAAGCTTCTTCAGTTCCCCTTTGACTAACAAGGCTATATGGGGATGCATTTTTTTGAGTTTCTATCTAATAGGCTTTGCTTCGGGGTAAACTGCTAGATGGTGGACTATCATCTCCGGATCAAGTCCGGGCATGTCGGCATAGCTCCATGCAAAGTTGACTTTTTCCTCCCTAAAGAAAGCAGCTAGGAGCTCCTGTTCTTGTAAAATTAATGATTCAACATAAAATGTGATATGCAGAGTTTCCTCTATTCCCAAGTTGACTGGGTTGTACTTCTTGGCTAGAACCGCATACTTTTCCTGATGTAGAGCACAGAGAGGAAGATTGAATCCTTCATCCTCGGGTTCTTAGAGAGGTTTTCACTATTGGACACGTCCTTTTTTTTTACTATTTTAGGGTCAAAGAATGCCAAAGTGTGGTTTTCACTCAAAGGCCTTGAGATTATTCTCAATTTTTTGCTTTTGCAACTAAAGGATTCAATCATCTCCCCATAGTAAGCTTGTGTGTCCAGAATGATATCGAACCCAGCCTTGTGATCACCATGATCCGCAATCCCATGAATTATGAGAGTGCTTCACCATTTTCGAAAGTGTCTAGAATTGGTGGTCCTCATTGGTTGTAATTGATGAGATGGGGGTAGACTAGGTTGATTTCTTGGGTTTGACTAGTTGACTCAAATGACACAATACTAATGATGAGGATAGAGGAATTCTCAAAAATCCTAGGTAAGTTAGTTATGGCATCTTCCTCATCACTACTACTACAGACATCGGTTACGTCAAATGTGAAATTGTCTAAGGGCAGACTAGTGGATACGGGTAATTGAAGGGCGCCTGTCATTTGTTGAGGATTTTTGACCTTCTTAACTAGGGAATTTCAGCCACCTATGGTTCTACTCAGAGGGGTACATACGAGGCCAAGATTTTTCATTCACGTCTTAGGAATGATGGGTATTAGAAGCCCATTGTCATTTTTTCCAAGCTTGTTGTTTTTGTCATAGCCCATGGCGAGCATCATTTGTAAGCCTTTACTATTATCATCCATAGGTAGATTGACTTTTGGTCTATTGTCTTGGTATAGGAGATGGGATGGGTCTTCTTCTAATACTTCACGGCTGAGATCTCTCCAACTTCTAAAGTTGGAGGAGCCTATCATGAAGGTTTGGGATGAGGAAGCATCATTTGATTGTGGTCATCCTCATGATCTAGGAGATTGTGGTAATTCTCCTACCACAAATGAATTTTTTGGAATTGTATAGTGTCCACATCCATTGTCTTGAATTATGACCTTGATATCGGAGATGACAGGGATGGCGGGGATGGAAGGTGTCTCTATTGTAGAAGTGGAGGCAAGAGTAATTGGGTTAATGTATGGGGTTGATGGGCTTTCATCATTTTTAGGCACTTAAGGGATTTTGTAATATTTTTCCTCTAGGTTCTTGCAGTAAGAAAAGGGTTTGGGATCCCCATGGATAGTGACCTCTTGGCCTTGGTATGTGAACTTGACACATTGGTGGAAGGTTGATGCCACTACTTGCATCCCATGGATCCATAGATGTCCCAGGAGAATGTTGTAATGAAAATAGAGTTCAAGGACCTGATAGGTGGTTTCCATAATTGTTGGCCCTACCTGAATAGGGAGTTGAATAGTGCCTTGAGACACTCTTTCTTGATCATCATAAGCCTTGATTGTGATGTGTTTCCTTTTTCAATGGAATCCTTTGAAATTCCCAAATTCTTTATGAGCTTGAGGGAATAGATGTTTAAACCTACACCTCCATCCACCAAGACTCTATTAACTTTGTTCTTGTGCACTAGGACCTCCAGATGGAGTGCACGATTGTGAGATGGTTGGGTAGGAATGTCTTGATCAAAGAGTGTAAGAATATTTGGGGTAATGATTTTTTTAACCATAGCTTTGAATTGTTCAGCATCAAGATCTGCAGAGATGGTGGATGAAGCCAATGCTTCCTCAAGGATCTTTCAGTGGGAAGAAGAAATCTTTAGCAACTCCATGATGGAGATTTGGGTTGAGGTTCTTTTCAATTGGTCAAGGAAATTATAACCATTAGGAATGGATCTTGGGTTGGAAGTGGATGCTCTAGGAGGTTGATATGATTGTGTGATGGTTATTTTTTTGCCTCTTGTGGTGACTCTATAATCTGCTTGAGCTCCTTTCATAGTGATGACAGTGCAATACTCATCTAGGGATGTGACGACATGGTCATATACATGATTCATAGTTTTAAATGTGCCCTTCCCCTTATCATTGTGATTTCTCCCTTTGTTGTTATGATTGGGCATCAGATTTGTGTAGATCTTGAGGTTTTGATTTCCGGGTGGTTGTTCCACATTTATGATTTTATTGTCAATGAGGTCTTGAATCAGGTTCTTCAACCTCATACAACTGGAAGTTGTGTGTCCCTTGATCTTGTGGAAATCACGAAGGTGATTTTCATTATACCATGATGGTTTCACCAAGGGTTCTTGATAATTGTCATAGGTAGGGATTGTGATGAGTTTTTCCACCACCAGCCTCTTCTTGATGGATTCGGCTGATTCCCTAAGGGTTGTGTACTTCTACTTGGGGAATTTTTTGTTTCACTGGGGTGGTCCCCTTTGATCATTCACATTGTTTATTGTTTGATCACTTGGCTACTGAGTTACAATGTTAGCTTGATGATTATTCTGATTATTGTTTTGGGGTTGTTGTTGGGGTGTGGGTGTGTTTTGTCGAGGAGAGCTGATGACAAATTTTTTGTTGACAACACCATCGTTGGTAATGTTTTTGTTCTTCATCCATGTGCGAGTCTTGTCATTGTAACTGGTGGATGGGAAATTGTTTTTTTGTTTAGGATATGCAGATGACCCTCCTTGTTCAATAAGGGCTTGTTCAATGTTAAGCACCTTGGAGATCAATTGGTCATATGTGGTGATACCTTGCATCTTGAGATGGAATGCAAAGGCTCCTTCGAGATTTGAGATGATGGTGAAAACTTGTTGTTCTTCAGGCATGACCCATTTGCTCCTATTGGCCTTGGATCACCATTTTTGTAGGAAGGAGGTGAATGATTCATTCTTACCTTGTTTCAGAGTTGATAGTTCCTCTAGATTGACATCTATACCAATATTGAATGTGTAATTTTTTATGAATGCATCTACTATCTCTTGGAATTTTTTAATACCAGGAGGAAGGCAAGAGAACCACTCCATGGCTTGGCCAACCAAACTTCTAGGGAATAGCCGCATCAAATATGTATCATCATATGTGACTTCCATGTAATGCACTTGGAATTCCCTGATGTGATCTTTAGGGTTTCCCGTCCCACAGTATTTATCAAATTTGGGTATTTCAAATCCCTTTGGGAATTGTTTCATTGCAAGAATCATATCAAATGGATAGGAACACAAGTTGTTGGGTGTCTTTGAGGTTTTCCTTGACTAAAGATCAAGCACTTGTTACGAGAGCAACTTGATTTATGTTGTCACATCATTTTGCAGATCAGGGGATGGAGTGAAGGTGTTCTTTAGTGGTTCAATTGTTGCCAGGATGGGTGGATTGGTTGGTGTATTGGTAGATGGTGCTTGCACATTTTTTTGTGCCAAGTCTGCTTGCAATTGTTGTTGTACCAACAACGCTTGTTGTTGGTCCAGTTGTTGTTGTGCTAATAGTGCCTATTGTTGAGCTTGATGTTATTGTTGTACTAATAACACTTGTTGTTGGGCTACTAGTCAAGTTGCTTCTTGTTGCTATTGGTATTGCTTCAGCACTTGCTGGTATGCTTGTTGTTGGGATGCTTGTTGTTGTGCAAGGTATTGTGCTTGTGCTTGTGCTTGTGCTTGCTAAGCTTGGTATAGGGCTTGAGCTTATGCTTGTGTTTGAGCCAAGGCTTGTGCTTGTAGGGTAGCTTGTGCAACCTATGTGGTTTGAGCAGCTTGAGTGGCTTGCTGTGTAGCTAATTGTGTTTGCACTTGTTGAGTAGAAAATTGTGCAGTTTGTTGGTTTTGAATTTTCTAGAGTGCATTTTGACAAGAAATTTGTTGGGCGTCTTGTAACACAATGCTATATTTTCTTGATATGTTTGTGTTTGGTGGTGGTGGTGGTGGTGGAGGTGGTGGTAGATTCAGAATGGTGTTCATTATTGTGGTGATGAGAGGCACCATTGTATTGACGATTGGGATTTGGGTGGTGGATGGTGCGATCAATATGCTTGGTCCTTGAGAGACCATGTTTTAAGATATTTGGGGGATGGTCGATATTGTGATATCGATGGCAAGATGGGAGGATTTGATATGATATTTTGATTGATGATCGGGGGTTGGTTTTATTTTGTTGGTTAATGTTTGGTAAAGGGGGAAGCCCTAAGCCAAGATGTGATGTGGATATTGATGGCAAGGGTGGGAGTGGTAGAAAAGTGATTGGCATACTCCACTTGGGAAATGATGAAGATGAAGGGTCAAAGATTCCCCTTGGTTCAAATAAGTCACCTTCTCCTTGCAAGGTCATAGGGAGAGAGGTTTGAGGTGTTGCGTGAAATGATGACGATGGGTCATTAGGATCACGAAAGGTGAGAACTACATATGGATGTGATGGATTTTGGGGTATGGATTGCCCCAGAATGGTGTTTCTGTCCAAATGTTGATTATTCATGAGGGGTTGTGTTTGTAGTGCATTGAGAAATGTGCTTCCCTTGTTAACAATGGGTTGAGTTGGAGCAATGGATGATATAATTTGTGGAATGATTTGCATGATGTTTTGAATTGGGGGTATGGATTAGATTGGGGGCATGGATGAAATTGGAGGCATGACCCCAAAAAGTGATTCCAAAATGGTGCTCACATCGAAATCGGAAGGGAGCTTAGCCCCTTGTTTTGCTAATTCAAGCATGTATTGTGAGGGATGGAGCTTCATCATGATGTTGATAATTCTATGATTCTTAGGATTTTGGACCATTTCGCTGATCTCATCTTGTGTCATCTCGAAGGTGTTATTGGTGATATCCTCTACTTGACCTTCCTCTTGTGGATTTTGTGATGATGAAGGAAGATTAGTTAGGGGATTGCTTGATCCAACAGGATTCATTTCAGAATTTTTTTGGCTTAGGTCACTTGAAGTTCATGTTTCTTGGTTGGCCTCCATGTTCCTCTTGTGTTGAGATCTAGTTTGAACTATAAAATGAGGTTCAAAAGAGAAGATCTAGGATGATTAAGGATCAAAGGTGAAATGATGAGATGTGTGAAAGATGAATGATATGGATGGTGAAACTCTTAGGATATCTTGTGGGGGTGCTAGACTTTTGGGAATTTTTTGGATTCTTAGATTTGTTTGTATTTTTATTTTGGATTCTTGGATTTTGATTTTGACCTTGA
This sequence comes from Sequoia sempervirens, assembly GCA_007258455.2. NCBI lineage: Eukaryota > Viridiplantae > Streptophyta > Pinopsida > Cupressales > Cupressaceae > Sequoia > Sequoia sempervirens. The sequence goes on along the minus strand of VDFB02115623.1, from coordinate 4,233 downwards.
CTCGGTTTTGGATTGCTTTGATTTTGGATAATGAACAAATGTATCCCAAGATGTTGGATGTTATCTATGGAATAGACTTGCTCACAAGATGATAATTTGACTAAGTGTAGGGAGAAGGATGTGTCTATCCACACCTAACCAAACAAGATGATAATTCAACTAAGCATATGGAGAAGGATGCATCTACATATACCTAGCTAAACAAGATGATTTGATGACAATTGAACTAAGGATATGAAGAAGGATGCATCTACATATACCTAGCTAAACAAGATGATTTGATGTTTAATTCAAGGATTTTGATTCAAGGATTTTGATTTGTTTCAAGAATTTTGATTAATGGATTTTCAAAAAATTCTAGCATGAAGGATGATTTCAAGATTTTCAAGAGTTGTTGGTGAGATGATTTTAATTTGATGTTTTGAAAAGATGGATGAAGGTTAAATTTATTCTGTGTACCTAAAAGGACTCTTTTTTAGAAGACCTTGGTTTTGAAGAACACGCTTTAATCTAAACAAGATGCTCAAATTACCAAAAAAGGTTTGGATTTTGACAATAATAGAACGAGTACAAATTGGGAATATTTCTTGAAGCTCTTCTGTAAAAGTTGAAAAGAAATCTTTGTCTGAATTCGCAGAGCGTTGAGAGATGCTTTTGATGATCTTTTGGACTAAGAGCTTTTGACTTTAGTTTTTTGGATTTTGATCTTGCATGAAATCATTTGAGACACATGTGTGGGGTTCAATTGTTCTTAGATTTTCTTAGTGACTTCTTTTTACCTCAAACAATTTATTGATTAAGTTTCTTCAAACTAGATGTCTAATGTCCTAATTTCTTATCATCCCACAAAGTGTGTTATGTGGGAATCAAGGAAATTAAGGAAAAAAATTCCTATTCTTGACTTTAGTCAGTAAAATGAGATATACATTCAAATGTTTAGAAACCTCTAAGGATAAAATCCCAAGGGAAAGCAATAACACATGAATTTTGTCAAAGATATGTTCTTCCTAAAGGACCATGTGAAGTTTGATGATAATGTTGAATGTTTATTTTCAAATGTTTATGAACAAGCAAATTTTTTTGTTTCCAAGAATAAGCACGACCCTATGCTTATGAAAGACTACATTTTTTGAATCCCCACTTGGACAAGTCTAGCTACACCTACTTTTAGCGAATGGTTAGATTCTTGACCCCACTGGCTCCCCTCCATGATAGTCACTTATATGGGGTAGCCAAGCATTAGTACCCATGAAACTCCCATGGCATACTTTCTATTTCTACTAAAAATAGTGTGGGGCAGCTTCAGAACAACCGTTCTTGCACCAACAAATAGATCAAGGATTTTTGCCTTTTCTAAACAAGGTTGTTAATGCAGAAATTCCATTTGTGGGGGACCATCCATGTGGAAAGAGACCATTGTTTCCCTTCTCATTGGAATAATCCTCGTGATACTTTCCTTTCAACAAGTACCCACACTTATATATCGGTTGGAAGTCACTTGGCTTTAGCATGTTTCTGGTTGGGTCGTTCCCTTGGGTGATTACTTTTTCCCACAAGGAAGGCCCTCTAAGATAAAAAAAAAAGTGAACAAGCATATCCTTAGTTTGATCAATATTTATTGAGAAACAAAGAGAGAACACACGCAATATGTTCCACTCACACTCACAAGATTTGTTCAATTTTTAATCCCAAATGAAATGTGGAGGCAATCACTTTACCCAACTTAAGATCACCAAAAGTATTTTGATTCTCAAGATTGCTATGAGGCATGAGAGAAGCACATATGTCTTTTAGGTGGTATTATTTTCCTTAAATGATTGTAGTTTGAGGAAGTCAACAGTGTTGTATAGCACTGCTAGGTCTGCAAGCGATGCTCTGCAATAGACCAGAGAGTATGATTGTAGTGGAGTTTTTCTTAGCGATGTTGTTTGGAGTTTGTGAATTTTAGTGACCAAAAAATGACCCAGCAATGGAGTTAAGAAATTTGAATTCTGGGTGGGAAAGACTGAATGACATAGTTAGTAGTTTGAAGCATCATTGTATGGCACTGCTAAACTAATAGTGGTGTTGTATGGCATTGTTGGACTGATAGCAATGCATTTCCTTGTACAGACAACAAAAAACAAAAAAAAAACATAGAATTTTGTTAAAAAATGTGATAAGAATTGGAGATTTTCCCTCCTAGTGCCAAATGTAGAACCCCAATCCTAGACCTACACAAATATGAGAAACAAACACATAGTTAGATCAAATGCAAGTGAGAATCAAGATTCCCCATGAAATCCATTTAAATTGCAAAGAACAAGAAATGATATGAAGAACATAAGCAAACATAACCAAAATCTATCAAATCCTATTCAATGTAAAGCAAACTCTTTATCCCATGGGGGAGTTTGTGCCAAGTTGATGTTGAAATTGGCCCTTTCCCAACTCCTATAATGCAATGTTGATGAATGATTCACTTTGTTGAAGACTCAATTGAACTCCATGATGAAAAATCTGCATAACCTAGCTACAAACTTGATGAAATTGATGAAGATGGATATGCTTGAATATGAAATTGAGTATAGTAGACTTGCTCAAATTTTGGATGATCAAAATGAGGAGAGAAACCTCTTATTTATAGAAAGACAATATAGAAGAATGCCCAAAATGAAGCAATGTGGGACTAATCTTCAACCAGTGGGAAACTACAACTTGTCAACATGTGAATGGGAAAAGGATGTGCACATTTTGAGGAATGTGCCCATAAGTGTAATTAGGTAGAATTTGAAAATAGTGAAATGACATGTAAGAAGGGAAAAAGGATGACGTAAATGGCACTTGGCTCAATGCACAAGGACATATAAGAAGGAATGAATGTCTTGTTGCAAAGACAAATCCACTTGGAGGGATTTTAAAACTTGGAGGAATATTTCACTAAAGATGCTAGGTTGAGAGAAAATAGGGATTTAATAAATTAATTAAATGTATTTTCATGTGCAAGTGAAAAAAGCTAGAGGATGGGACATGGATTAAGATTATATTTAATCATAATTTGATTAAGGGGAGGTTAGGTGATTTGACAATTTTGACTTAGATTTTAGGATTTAAATAAATCAAAGTTGAGAGGAAAATGATTTACACTTAGTTAAATAAAGATTTTTATTTATTTAACTAAAGGGGATGATGCTAGATTAAACTAAACAAGGTTTAATTTATTTAATTGAATAAGATGAAATTAGAGATTTAATCAAATAAAATGAATTATTTAAATAAATAGAGACCTAGGGTTAATTAGATTAGATTGGTTGATTTTATTAACAAGAGAGAATGACTTAATTAGATAAATGACTATTTATTTAATTAAGGGATGAAGAGTGATGATAAGTTGAGAAGGTGATTCGAGATGAAACATTGTTAGTGAATTGGGATCAAGAACTTTTGATTGCTACATTTTCCATGTCTACAAATATGAAGATGATAACTTTGGCTCCGATTCTCCTCCTAAATGAGCATAATGATTTTACATTGATTGTGGCTCCTCCAATAAAATAGAGAAGGCCTCTACTTATAAGAGATAAGGATGGAAGAATGAAAGATATGGAGGATGTGGGACTAAAAATGATCCAATGATAAAGTGCCACTTGTCAACATGCTACTGATGAGAGATGGAGCACATTTTGCAGAATGTGCAAAGAGGGGGAAATTTGAAATTTAAAAGATGGCTTGAAGGATGAGATGAAAGATGATGTTAATTCCACATGGATCAAGAAAAAGGACTTGTAATAGACTTTAATGCTTTCTTGGAGCTCGGGCAAGTCCTTTGGGAGGGAGGATTCAAACTTGGAGAATATTCCCACTTTGATGCCTTTTTGAATGAAAAAGGAGATTTAATAAACCAATTAAAATGATTTTCATGAGCAAGTTGCAAAAGCTAGAGGATTTGATGGATTAGGATTAGCATTAATTAGTATTTGATTAATCAAGATGGAGATTAGCTTATTTTGACTTTTGACATAGATTTTAGGGTTTAAATTAATTAAAATGAGAGGAAAATGATTTTAGACTTAATTAAATAAAGTTTGATTTATTTAATTAAAAGAGGATGATGTTAGATTCAAATCAAATAAATATTGATTTATTTAATTTAAATGAGATTTCCTTAGAGATTAATTAAATAAAATGAATTATTTAATTAAAAGGGAGATGATGAAATAATTAGATAGAATTGATCTATTTAATTAAGAGATG
>VDFB02115622.1:0-12661 GCA_007258455.2 Sequoia sempervirens | reverse complement strand
CATCATTGTTTGAGCATGAGAACTAAAAATGAAAATCCTTGAGGGTTTCTTATCCTATCAGAGACACTAATCGAATGCCCGCTCTAGAACCGGCTTTGCATTTGGTGCCATCAAAATACAAGGTCCATAGATGGTTGTCACCTGAATCATCATATTCCTCCCAATCCTTTATCAGTTTTAGAAAGACTTCATCGTCATCAAAAATCACATAGGTACCTAGCCCTATTGCATGAAAGTTGTTGAATGGGTCAGAGTTGATGAATTGGTTGAGGAGAACATCTTCTAGAGTCTGATCACTTATGTATTCTTCATCTTCTAGCATCTCTACACAATATATCTCCCTTTCTAAGGAGGTATGTGTTGGTTCAAAACATAGGACTACATTGTCCACTATGTATTTTGGATGCAAACATTCAGATAGGATTTTTATCTTTGCCCCATGCTTGGTCCTCAATATTAGGTGAGACCAATCGAGCGCTAAATATCTGCCAATTTTTTCAGTGAAATATCTAGAAAGACACATTTCGAAGACTGGGGGAATGTCTATCACCACTATCTCTTATGTGACAATTTGGCTTGGGCATGAGAAGAGGGTTAAAGATAGACCTTTTATCCGACTGAATTTCAAAACCTTCTTTCCATCCAATTGCATGATTCCCTTCTTAGGGGGCTGATACTTAAGTTTTAGGGCAACAACCACTTGCTTTGGTATGACCATTGTATTGACTCTCGAATCAATCATGTTATTATGCAAAATTTTATCTCCCATAATCAATGTTAAAAAGAAGGGCATGGTCTTTGGCTTGCTTACCTCTTTCTCTTTTGAATTTTCCATGTTATTCACAAAAGTTGTGGCCTTCAAAGCTTGAAGTTTTGACACGGGTTCTTTATCTTTACTTTGAACACATGGGGGAGTCACATCCATCTGCAGTATTTGTTCTGCCTTCTTTAATGCTTCCCAAAGCAATGTTTTATGTTTGGGAATGGACATAACATCCCACAGGGATACATTAGTAGGTGCCTTCTTCAATTGTTCCACCACATTTAGCATTCTAACTGGCTGGACCTTGGGCTTAGATAGTGGTATCTTTCTCATCTTCGAAGGAAAATGATCCACCATGAATTAGCTTAACATCTTGTCCATCTCCTTCACTAGCAATGACAGGATTCGTGGCTACTTAAGTAGGTCTGGCAATAAGCTATGAAGCCTTCTTTTCTTACAGCAATGGTTGGCATGGCTAAGGATGTGATAGAGCTTGTTGTATGTATTCTCCCATGAGCCTTCTTTTGTATCTTATGTTGTAGTCCGACTACACTTGCATAGCACTAGTTTTCAGAGCTTCATTCACGAATACCGCATCTTCCTCCTCCATCCATGATAAAAGGGCTTGGCTAGGAACAATATCCAGCTCTTTCTCTAAAGACATTCCTTGCATTTGTGCTCTAAATCAGACATTTTCCATTTCAGGGGACTCATATTCTTTCGCATTTGGGAACACACGGGTATGTGCAGGATCATCATGGAAAAAATAGGCCCTTAAGTGGCGAAAAATTTAGAAAAATTAGAGTTAGGAAACTTGACATAAAAATTTGAATAAGTTATCTATATTATTTCAAAAATATGTAATAATAGAATCTATAGAAAGGTCTGAATCGCCATTTCTAAAACTCTGAGGAGTTTTTAAAACTATTTAGGTGAAAATTTAAAATTTCAATGTATGGTAAGGTACTTAAATTCCGGGGAAAATAAAGAAGTGGAATTATGTATCCGACCACCTAACCAGAAATAAAGATGATAATATTTTTTTTATAATGTAATTTTAGATATAAAATTAGGACTCATGTCTCGATGGAGTACAAATAATTTAATTATGAATTTTTTTATTACAAATTTTAAAAATATAAAAAACTTTTGTAATAAAATTACCCATAGCAGTCAAAGGAAACTTCATGGAATTCATTTTTCTTTTTAATAATATAGTATAACGGTAGCACATAGGGCATTGATGCATCTTTGGATTCAAAAAAATGTGATATCGTTTGAAACCTATAGATGTTTTTCAATCATCCTATCAATCAAGACTTTAGTTGTAATTCAAATAGAAAATGAATAATAATTATTTATTAAAATCAAAGTAAAGTATAATTTATATTGGTGGAAAGCTGAGAATCTCCTTTAAAAACCCTTTTTGTTTCGTCAATTTTGGGTAAATAAAAAGTCGTCAACCACATACCCTACACATACCCATCATATCGCCACTTTTTGGCCCATCATGATCCTACACATCCCCACACCCTAGTTGTTGGAGTATGGATAGACACTAAGAGGGGGGGTGAATCAGTGTCTGATAGATAGACTAAAAATTAAACCTTTTCAACTTTCAACAAAGACTTTTAGCTCAGATACCCTTTCTGTTGATAAAGAGGTAAAGAGGTAAAGAGGTAAGATATGATAAAACCAACTCAGTCCATTTAGACAACTTATGCCAATATAACTTGCATGAGATATCTTGCACTTGCAAAAGATGTGATTGACATTTTTTTAACAATCAGAGCATGATTACAAAACATGTGCAACTCATAAGACTATGTATATAAAGACCAACATCATTGAATCACTTTAAGACCACTAGATTTCATCTTTATGAGACACTACAACAAATGTGTAATAGAATAACATATGATACATTAAAACAACAAAGAGCATTAGTAAATTATGATAGATTGAAACACACTTAAACTATGAGTGAATGAAAGAACATGTGATGTGATAGACTAAATTCTTTTCATCACAACATGCATAACATGTTTGGTGAAATAGAACTTTTAAACCAGTATGCAACATATGACTTTGACAGTGCTTGTAACAGCTAAGTACAATAACATTGTAGAAATAAGAATTGATAATACACTTTAATGCATTTGATAACTTTTGAAAATTAGATAGAAATGAAAAGTTGTCACACAAGGACTTATCACATAACACACTTTCATATCAAAGCAATGACACCAAAAAACATAGAATTTGACGAGTGGAAAACCCTCTTGGGGAAGAAAAGCCACTCCAAAAATGATGCCTCACTGGCTTACTTTAAAAAACTGTTTACAATTCCTTACTAGCAAATTTTTAGAGTATCCACTCTAGGAGTACCAACCCCTTACTAATTTAGGAACACCCATTCCAAGAAGCACCAACCCCCTTACAAATTTAGGAACACCCATTCCAAGGAGCACCAACCCCTTCTACAAATTAGAATAATAAGTATCAAAGGGTTTCTCTATTACAATTTAACCCACATATTTCTTTCAAACTTATACACCAAATATCCTAAAGATTCATTGTTTGAATTTCTAAAATACCAGATGTACTATTTAAAATTTTTGCATCATGTTTACAATAATTTCTATTGTAGAATGTGTGCACAAACTTCTCAAAAATGTCAACCACAAAACTCATGTTCCATCTATGTTTTTATCTACAAATAAACTCATGAATCTTCAATAGAAATTCAAGATTACAATAATTGTTTTCTTCAACCAATTTATTTTTAACCCTTTATTTGTTTGCAAAGAAATAACGAAGGGTTTCGAATCAAACTAATCATTGAACCTTCATTGTTAATACCTTAACAAAAATCATGATCAAAGCCCGTAAAAATTTGTTAACTATAATACCTATTTAGGGAGGAATGAAGGGAAATAAAAACCAAAGGAACCATTTCAAAACTGTTGGTGTAATTAATATTTAATTACACATTTGCATAAGTTTACTTAGGCATATTTAATTCCTAAGTTTTAGGATCTTATCTTTATCTTATCGAGCTATCTTGTTGCTCAAGATAAGATTAGGTTTAGGCATCTTTGCTTTTATAAAGCAAATCATAACTTGTAATTATTGAATTCCTAAATAATATTATGTTGCACATCCTTTTGCAACCTCTCTACTTTTTCTGATTTTCTCTTCTGTGGAAAGATATTCTAGTTTGCAAATCTGATCTTGGTTTTAACATGGTATCAGAGCCTTGATTTGCAACCTCTTCTCATATTTTTGAGAAAATCATTGCAGGGTTCGTTCAGGATTCCTTGAGGGTATCATGCCTTGAGTTTATTCATGTGGTGTTTTGGATCAGATCAGGCCTCACCATTGGATTCAGAGCGCTGGAAAAAGTCAAGATTGGATTTTGTTTTGCAGATTTTGGCTATCGTTTGCCAGATCTGTGAGGGTTTTAGGCTGGGAGATTTTTCGCAAGCTCTGGGGGTAGCCAAATTTTTGAAGCATTTTGGGCACAAACGGAGGTCACCATTGCGTTCACAATGGCCAAAAACCCTAAAAAAAACTTTCATTTCATCGATTTTGGTGAAGTTGGTCCAGAAGGCAAAAAGAATTTTACTTTGCAGAAGGAGGTCGTCTCGGCCTCGGTATCTGCAGTCCGATGCCACGAAATTGAATTTTTTTAGAAACATGCCATTTTTGGGAGCGGCTGCCGCGCCCATTATAAAAGAGCCCGCCACCCGGTGTGCAGGTGACCACTATTGCTCCACGCAGCCGGGCCGGCCGATACCCGCAGTCTCCTGGGGCCAGTATGCCGGGGACGAGCATGGCCTGGCAGGTGCGCGTTGCTTTGTGAGTCCGCATGTGGGTGACTAGGGCTCGCCCGATAAAATCAAGCTACAGCCCTAATTGGCAGCGGGACCAGCGGAGACCTATTTACCCAGCCCTAAGTACCACTGCAGCCCTTATTGTGCATTAGACAGCTTTCACTTCGTCGGGCATATCTTTTTGCGCTGAATCTCTATTTTTCACAAACCAATAGAGATCTGGATTTAGGATTTGAGTTCTAACAGCGATCCTGAGTGATGATTAGTCTTTGTGTTTTTACAGGATCTTGCTCGATTTATGTTTGGGCCTTTGAACTCAAATGTTGTTGTTTTCACTCCAGAGGGCATATCTTTTGACTCGGTGATCCATTTTTCGTCATTATTGTGGCATTGGAAAGCTGATTCAGTCCTATAAATAGATTTGAGGTCTATTTTATTTTTGTGTATATGCATGTTTGTATACTCTCCTTTTACAATCGATAGAGGTTATTGTAATAAATTAAGACTATAATAAAAGCTCTCCATTCGGAGATTTCTTGCATAATAAAATCTAATTAGGTATAGTTTCTTTGATCACCACTTCATTTTGTTTTGATGGAGCTTTCATAGGTTATCCGGTCTCCTTGGTTCTTTTGGCCACATTTTTTGCTATAACTTGACACATATCAGATTCATCGGTTCACACTTCAGTTGAGAGATTATGTTTCTTGATCCTCATTGGTTCAGATTCTTCTCGGTTTGAGGGCCATGGTTTTATGGTTGTGTTCTAGAGTCCTATTTTTGGTACTCTTCCCTTGAGTTTGATCCATGATTTTACGCCGATTAACCAAATTACCGCGACTTTTCAAATTATATTCATTCATCTCATCTATTTATTTGCTTCGGATTCAGGGGTTGTATTTCGGTTTGTAGAGTTTTCCAATGTCTGTTTTTGGCGCCAGATTACCGGCATCCCGTTATCATGGTCCACCGGTTTGGTTTTAGTTCTGCGAGGGCGGTATCTTTCCCTTGCCCAGCCAGTTAATGGTTCTAGTGTTACTCCACCGGTGACGCTTCCGGTGCTTCTTGCAGCGGAGTCATCTCTCATTGTAAGGGTTTTGTCCCTAGGTTTTCCTTCTCTACCTCATCATTGCATTTGTGCGTTACTGGTCGGGCCTTATTTTGGGACTCATATTTGCATAATAATATTCTTCTCTAAGTTGCACTTATGTGGGGGTGTTGGTGTAATTAATATTTAATTACACATTTCAATAAGTTTACTTAGGTAATTACTTAATTCCTAGGTTAATTAGTTGTCATCCTTATCTTATTGAGCTATCTTGTTGCTCAAGATAAGATGGAGTTTAAGATCTTTGCTTTTATAAAATAAAATCCTTATCTTAATTATTGAATTCCTGAATAATATTATGTTGCACATCCTTTTGCAACCTCTCTGCTTTTTCTGATTTTCTCTTCTGTGGAAGGATATTTTGGTTTGCAAATCTGATCTTGGTTTTAACAAAAACCTCCAAACTAAAGATCTCCATCTGTAGTCTTTCAACTTCCTTGGTCAACACTCTATCTTCTTCCACTATCTAGCTCAAAACCTGCTATCACAACTTCATGGTAGTGGCTAGGGTTTCAAAGATTTACACAATGGAACAACAATAACTTTTCCCTAAACTTTCCTCAAGTCTTTCAAATACTTTTCAAACAAAAATCATCATTTGAAATCCAAACATAATGATGCCTTTAGAATCCATTGTCAAATATTAAATCATAATTGTTGTCAACTGCCAAGTCAAAACCCTTTATCAAAACATAATGCCCGATGTCAAATGCTAGGTATGACAATAAAACTATGCATTGAAACCATATTGTTGTCGCTGCCAAGTGACTTTATACAAAGTCAAAAAAATTATAATTATAACAACCAATGTCACATGTGAAATGTGACCGAAATATAAACTTCAAACCATAACTCTATTTAAGCCTTTTTTAAAAGCTTTGAAACTTCAAAATGTTGACTTCACAATACTTAGCATGCCCGACAAGGGCTTTCAATCATAGAAAAAATATCTTAAGTGCTAGTTTCTTTACATTAGTTAAACATAGATCACATAAAACTTAAGTACCTAATACCTCTAGATCACATTATCTTAAGTGTTTGATACCTCCATGGTAAAACATTCAATATCTTTATCACAGGCCATGCCATAAAATCAATCAATGAAATTGTTTACAGCATGTACAATGTAAAATGAAGTTCAAACTGCCTGAACCCATATGCTTCACAATGTTTTAAATCTGAAGACCTATAAACTGCATTTTCTTGCAACTTGTATGATCAATATAAGACTTCACATCATATTTGAACTATCAGCTACATAGAAATAAATGTGCACAAATATATATAAGAAAGTGTATACCTTGCCAAAGTATATGCCAAAGTATGTATGCCATTGTTCATGGAGTCAAAAATGCCTGATCAAAACCAATGTTATCATGTAAAGTCCTACCTTGTAGCTTCCTAAAAGATAATCACTGTCAGTACGAACATGCATAAATTAAGATTATCAAGAGCCCATAGCTAGGTGAATCATAATATAAACTGATCATATGCCATCAAGATAAGATCATGGAAAGGTATGTAGACAAACCAAATTTCCACATGTATCCATTGACAAGTATGTATCCAAACCAGAGTTATAGTTTCGCCACAGTGTTACCAAAATGTCAAAGACATAGCACATAACTCAGTTATGACCATCACAACAATAAACAAGAAACATTCACCAACCAGCATCATCTACACCAACCATAGAACCAATGTTGTTATCAGACCAGTTTTGTCATCAAGGACAAATCAATAACCAAGCTGAAGCAAATTTCTAGGTGAATCATAATATAAACTGATCATATGCCATCAAGATAAGATCATGGAAAGGTATGTAGACAAACCAAATTTCCACATGTATCCATTGACAAGTATGTATCCAAACCAGAGTTATAGTTTCGCCACAGTGTTACCAAAATGTCAAAGACATAGCACATAACTCAGTTATGACCATCACAACAATAAACAAGAAACATTCACCAACCAGCATCATCTACACCAACCATAGAACCAATGTTGTTATCAGACCAGTTTTGTCATCAAGGACAAATCAATAACCAACTGAAGCAACTAAGAGCCAACACTTGTTTCTTTTTCTGCTATCTTTTGTTGCATATTTCCCCTCAGAAAATTTTAGGGCATGTGACTATCGTTGCATGGGAAGCACCATATGTTATCCTCTTCTATTAGGTTGTTTTGGCCTGAGACTAACTCTTTACTCTGGTTGTCCTTGATTGTCTGTAGTAGCATAGTGATTGGGACAATCTAGTTTGTGGATGTCACTTGTTGACCTCCTCTTGAGGGTCCTTGGTATGTATTATGTTGATAGGATGGCTTTCCTCCACCATAGGTTTGGGTGGTCTACTACAGAGTTTTCACTTGCTAAAGTTTGATGAGAACTAACTCGTTAGCAAAATATTGCATGAGGCTCTTCATGTTGTTGATTTTTGCTGCTATAGAGGAAGCGCCCAACATGCTCGGTTGCGCGGTGAGGTACACGTACATGGACTATGGCATGGCAGATGTCATTAGTTATGTAGCAAAAGTGCTTGGTGTAGCTTCTTCCTGAGGACCACCAGAGATTTCTACAAATATAAGCATCAGAGGTCATGGTGGAAGTTTCCCAGCATCGATCAAACTGTTCTCCACATGCATAGCCAACTTGTATGTGTCAGGTAAGATATCCCCTCCCATGGAGGTTATCATCACCACAATGTCTGAATTGAAATCCTTCAGGTAGAACATAAACACCATCACAGCTGGGGGTCGAGCAATCACAAGGATTGTTTCCCATGTTTTGTAAAACCTAGTGTTGAAGTCACTCATGGCCTCTTTTAGGGCTCTTTTTATGGTGATTAGTTGATGCACTAACGAGGATTGATCTCCCTTTTCTAAGAAGTGTTCAAACAACCTCTCTCCAAGTTGATCCCAGGAATAGATAGAATCAAAGGCCAAAGATCGATACCAATCTTGGGCCTATCCTTGAAAGAGGTGACCAACAGCCTAAGAGAAATATTTTCCTCCACAATGTTATGTACTCTACATGCCTCTTCTATATCTTTGAGGTGTTGGGAGGGGGTTTTGAAGTCTTCTCTAAAAAAATGGAATATCCTTGAGGGCATTAGCAGGTATGGCAGGCTATACATCTAGGGGCGTAGGTGGTTGTAGCGGACTATCACTATCCCAAGTTCTGAAATTTCTAGGAGTAGGGGCAACTATGTGAGCCATGGAGAAAAGATTCCTATGAATCAAGTACACTAGTTTTCTAATTTGGAAATTTTGGCCTCTAGGTGAGGTAGATAAGGCTCTAGACTCTAGGCTCTCACTCCTTGCTCTATTACTCCTTACAGGTGATACAAAACTTGTAAGTCTTCTTCTCCTTGGTACCAAGGTGGGTAACTGGGAGTACTAGAAATGGCCTCTTGGTGATGCTATTGTTTAGATTTTGGGCATGAAATTTCTAGCTTCTTTCCTTGGCCTGATTTAAGAAATATTTATAACTTCTAATCAGACATTTGGAAAAATTTGGGTCCCACTGGGTGTGCCAGAAAAAGAACTATTGATCGTCAAAGCTTGCACCTCTCCAACAACCTTATGGGACATTCTACGAGTGGGGGACCAATTTGCACCTCATTGAATACCTCTAGGATTTTTATAGAAATTCAACTATTCTCTAAGCTTTGGAGAAAAGGGTAAAAGGAAATGTAAACATAAAACATAAAAATGGTGATGCACCAAAGCTTTTACAATATTTCAAACCCAATCTTTCCTATGAATGATATATTAGACATAAAATGCCACAACCCTTCATTGTTGGGAAGAGAACAAACAACAAAGGCTAAACATAAGTACAATGCAATCTTTCCATCTGCGCGATCCCACAAAAGTTTGTTTACAATTTCTTGGGGAGATTTGATTTTGCTAGAAGACATTTTAGAAAATATACTATTTAACTTTAAAATGTTCCATAGCATCTAATTAGCGATACCTGACTAAACTACCTTTAATCAAACCCCCTGATAGGTGTCCCTTCAGCTTAGTTTTAAACTATACCTATAACGAGCTCCCTTTAAACCTATCAAATGTTTTTCACATAAGAAAACCACTTCTTGATTTACTCCTTTAAAGTGGACACAAATGAATTCTTTTAAAATTCGGCTTTTTGTAAGTATGTGTCATGAAAAGCACCCTTGCTTGGCATGTGGATTAATAGTTCAAGGATAAAATTTCAGGGACTTAACTAGTGTCTTAATCTTAATGCCATAGGAGGAATTTTATGCATCCACAATTAGGTCTTGTGACCTTGAAACTAAATAAAATGCTTTGTTTCTAGATGTCTTTTGAAGTTATTGTATGCTTGTAAGACATTTTACATTCTCTCCTTCAGATCTATTATTCCATTACAATTCACCTAAAATCAATTCTTTTCAATAATAAACAAGTCCTTATTTTGAAGTGTTAAAGTCTCAGAATAAGATTTCACGCTTTATACGCCAATTACCATTTATCCCTTTCTCATGCTTTATTTGGTCCCTTTAAGCCCTCATATGTCTTAATTAAGTGTATTTTGAATGTAAGCCCAATAAACAACATTAAATACAACTTAATTCTTGACACCTATTTTCATGTCCTAGGTGCAACCCATTCACCATGGGTGGAAAATGAGTCCCCCTTGGCTCCAAATTCAAATTTTTAAAAATTTCCTTTCAGGTTTTTATTCAAAAAAACTTGATGTCATCCTGTGATGAGGTATGAACGGTTAACTAAGGCACAAGATTGTATAAATATGTTTTTTTCTTCTCATTTTACATCCCCCATCTCTCATTCATCTCTTAATCTCATAACTCATTCGCATCATTCATTCAAGTCAAACAAGCTAGGGTTTTCACATTGCAAGTCATCAATTTAGCTTCCTAAGATATCCAAGGGTAGATTATACATGTTTTGTTGCAAAATTTCAAGATCTATCATCATGGCAAGGTAATCTATTCCATTATTTCATGGTTCATTCTATTATTTCATCATTTTGGTTTAATTACCTAAACAGAGTTTGACCAAGGCAAACCCCCATGCCCTATTAATCAACATTTCTTCTCCTCTTCTTGTGTGTTTGTAGATTTAGGACTCTTGGAAGCTTGGAAATCATTGAAGATCAAGTTGCAAAGTTGTTAAAGTCCTCTCTTCATTCAACAAGTTAAATAATCAACAAAATCTCATTTTCAGACCCGTAAATCAAAGTTTCAAAAGAAAACACCTGTAGGGCATCAAAGTGCAGATCGAAAGCTCCAGAATCCACTCTTGAATATTCAAAAATTCAAAAGTGGAATCATTCGCCATAGGTGGTGAATGAGTCCCATTTCTAGGTTAGTTTTATGTTTTCTGCATTTTCTGACACCCTTTGGACATAAATAGATTCCGACTCAATTTACCAGAACTGGGACTGATTTTCCCAAAATGGTGAATGAGTCCCTCTAGGCCTGAAAAACATCATCAGCAACATTTCAAAAGAAATTTCCAGACTTCATCAAAGTTTTGGGTGCACATCTTCAGTCTGATTAATCTCTATTGCAATTTTCCATTCATTTGTAGGTGATTTTGCATTACACAATGTGTTTTCAAATAATGTGTTTTCCTTTTGTTTCTATTCATTAGTCAATCAATCTTATTAGTTTCTTGCATTTTTATATTGCATCTATGCATTTAGGAATTTTCCATCCATATCACACTAATCTTTGAATGTAAACATAAGCATTTTTGGACCCGTCTTTCTCCTTTTAGGTGAAAAACCCTAGAAGTGCTAGAAAAGAGCAGTCCAAAAATCTATGTTTCCAATATGTAGTTTTATTATAAGCTTCCAAAAGTGGAAGTAACAATTTTAAAATATAAATTTAATTTATTATTATATTTATTTTGTATTTCATGAATGGTTTTTCTAATTTTAGTGGGACCCGTTTCTCCATGTTTTGTACATGTGGAAAATAGGAAGATTATCAAAAAATTCACCCACCCTGAAAAGCTGCTGAGTGCAATCGGATACGTCCTTGATCCAACAAAAAATAAATTGAATTTTGATACATACAAAAAAAATTGTGTTATATAGTTTTCCTATCTCTAAATTGTAATTAGTTTTACTTCAAAAATTGATTAAGGAAAAAATATTCAATAAAACACTATGAAACCAATTGGAGGCACTAGATATCATAGTTACAAATCTAAGTTCAAAAAAAATAGAATTTTATCCTTCATGGAAAAAAATTTATGTGTTATACAGTGAGTGTCACTCCTCAAAAATGGTGTTTACTGAAAAAACTAGTTTTCGAAGGAGACAGAAAAAGAAGTGCAATCTAATTCCAATTTTTTTAAAAAATATATATTTAGAATCTAAAGACAAAATGTCACAAATCACTAGTTTGCATCATCTTCAAATTCCTCACGGTTTAGCTGATATAGGTTCCCGAAAGTGAAGATTTAGTTATAAAAAATCAATTTAGTGTCCAGTTTAGCCAAAAATTGTAAACCAGTATTGTGGGATCACCCCATAAATATTTTCAATGTTAATAGAAAAACATTCAAAAATTAAATAAAATCTTTCTCTTCTTACAGCATAATATAAAAAAACAACCCTTTAGGAAAATAGAGAAGTTCAATAGACAATCCAATTTCCATAAGTTATTATCATACCATATAAGCCTACAACATGGAAATCAACTACTCAAACTATTTGAATTCAACTTAACATTGTGTTTCATTATAAATGAAATCATAAAGAAGGAATTTGATAAAGGCCATAACATGCACAGTCTCAAAGATTTCTTCTGAATAGTTCATGCTTGAATATCAAATGAACTTAGAAAACAAAGGTTGAATGCCAATTCAATAATAGTTTGAGCTAAAACAATATAACATGCTAGAAAAAAGTAGTGTTATGCCAATTACTTCTGAAAATACTTATATGCCTAAAGAAAA